>PVKP010004070.1:88383-101677 GCA_004027715.1 Plecturocebus donacophilus
AAAAAAAAAAAAAAAAAGTTCAAGGAATTCTTAATTTAAAATGAAGAAATACATTGAGCTTACTTATTAGGGTATTTCCCTAAATGAGTTATTTTACTTTGGTGGCTAAGATATGGTCTCCATTCTGCTTTCTACTGCTTTCTATTTCTGCTACCAACTCTTTTTCCCTATCACCTTCTTTTGCTTCTCAATCTATTGAGTCCTGTAAGTACAGCCATCTCAGCACAGGTTACTTTCAAGGTGAGAGAGTCTTCACATTTCATACCTTCAAATAGCAATGACAATAGCTGATATTTATCAAGCAGTTAGTGTATGCCATATTAAGCATTTTGATGTACTGATTATTTTGATCTTCACAAAAACACTCTGTAGTACAGAGTTATTGCCATTTTGCACACAAGGGAATTAAATCACAGGGAACTGTAAGCCCTGCTCAGGCTAACATAGCCAGGGCCTGTGCAGAAGCAGGATGCCACTCACAGGCTGACTCAGAGCCAGACCTATCTTTTCCACTCACCATCAGAATCTAGAATTATCAGAGACAATATTTTCTTTATTTCCATAGATCTTTATGAAAAAAATTTCAAATCATATATCCTTTCTCAGACCCAAAGTACTTGGAAGTTATAATACAAATCTGATATAATTCTACTGAAAAGTTACTTATAATTTGATTGAAGTTACTTTTAGCAATTTACTGTCAAAACCTACAGGTTCATCAAATATAAACCTAATGGGAAACACAATCTGAGAACTTTTAAGAGACATGGTAGTCTGCAAATAGGTCTGAAAAAAAAAAAAGTGTAATCTGAAAAGCAAGTTTCATTAATAACATTTTTTTCTTTTATTTTGAAAAATATTTCCCACTCTTTATTTTCCATTTCCCATTGCCAAAATCTTTTATTGTTTATTTAATCCCAATAGAACTGAACTCTAAGTATCAACAGTCCAGGCAGTCCAACACTTGAATAAATATTGTTGGGCTCCAAATGCAAAGCTGCTGGATGTAAGAGACACCCATGCATTACTTACAGTGGTATTCCATAACAGTATGATGGACAGCATGCCATTCAATATCTCATCCCATTCCACATTACAGGCAGCAATTTCACAAGCATGCATGGGGCCAAAGGCCTTGGGACTTTTCCTAAGAAAGGAACATGCTTACACCAAGGGTCAGGTTTGATAGATACTCCTATTTAAAGTAAACATTTAGCTGAAGCTTCAGTTAAAGATCCAGCTGATAACTGTAATACTGAAAGTAACATTGGAAAAACTTGCTAGATTTTTAAATGGCACTAGAGCTGCCATTTGAGGGGAAACAGTTATGCCCATTCACAGGCTTAATCCAGGAAAATATATACTGGAATAACTGTTCACTGTTAGTGAGGAAAAGTGTGTCTAAAGCACTTACAATTAGCACTGAAAGTCCTAGTCTTTGGCCCAAGTTATTTACTCAGTCACTATAGTAAAACTTTATGTATTTTTGTTGGGGAGACTTGGCCAAAATGCTATTTTGCTTCTAGGATGCTCTTTGGCTTTGTGAAGGAGAAATGCACCAAGATAAACCTTGGAACATATTTAAATCAAATTCTTTGACTCGCAGTAAACAAGGTCGCAAGCAGCAAACTTGGTAAAATGCAATGCTCTTTATGAAAAAAAGATAATCAAATAAAACCTAGTCCACAGCAAAACTGAGATCCTTCCCAAAATGTTAAATGGAAATTACTCTAATAGAGTCTATTTTTCTTTGGGTTCAGATGGGAGTATGCATAGTTGTCTCTTCCCTTCTTGTTCATCACTATAAGCCCATTCAGATGTGGTATGGGGGAAGAGAGGACAGAATCTGCCTCAGTGATACTATTACACGCTTAAACCAATTTCTATCCTAGATGCAGATAGCTGGTAGATTGCCCTAATTTTCAAGAATGTGATAAAAGTTTTACTATTCTACTGATTTTTCTTCTCACTGTTGCAAGGTAGCTCAACACAGCTAGTAAGACAATTATAATTTATTTCATTTATAAGAAGACTCTTCAGGCCCCTCTCCCTTTGAAATATGAGAAAAAATTAGGACTATTCATGTGAGTCAAGTATTTAATCAGATTGTGAAAATAATATTTACTAGTATGGTCTTAGAGTCACTGAATATTTGGGACCTTAATTAAAAATATGACTGTAAAGTTTTTCCCTTTGGAACGACTCACATTTGCAGACGTTTTCCAAGTATCTAATTCCACAGGAATTTGCCTTTAATTTTTGAATTCACACACACACACACACACGCACACACACATACACACACACACAAACACACACACACACACTGAAACCAGGAATTTAATCACCAGGAATTTAAACCAGGAATTTAAGCTGGATGGATTGTGCACAGATGTCTCATACAAGTTACTATAGAACTGAAAGACAAAAATAAAACTGAGGGAGAAATCAGTGTTATCTTTTATTGAGACATAGAAGGGCAGAACTGGGTGCTTTAAAGGCACACAATAACTAATAGCTAGTTCATAATCAGTTGTTCTGATTAATTCTTATAGAGTCAAAGAATAGGAAAATGATGCTTAAATTCTTCAGAAACTCTCGTTTTGCTTGTCCAGATATAGTTTATGTTAAAAACAGTAACAAAATTCTGAAATATAGGATAGACCAAATAGATCCACTTAAGAAAAATACACATATTTCAACAAATGACATCTCCTCTCGTCTTTTGTGCTTCTAGTCTTTAATTCATTCTTTAAAATTCCCATTGTTATAGTCCCCGCTTACGTTAGCCGAGAAATAATCTTGTCTAAACACATGCGCAGAAGTTAATTTCTTTCAGCCTGTGTGCAACATTGAAGGTGGCATTGAAAGTAGAGAATACAATTAGGAGTAGCTCAAATGTAAAACAAATTTTCTGCCTTTTCTCAGTGTTCACTATCCCATAGAACTTAATAAAATCAAATTCATGGTAATAATTCAGTTATCACTGTCTTTACTAACACGGGACCTCTAGGCCTCAGAAAAGTCCCTTCTAGATAACGTTAGGTGTCCTTAGGGAGAGCCTTTCAAGTGCTTGAAAATATGAATACTTTCCAAAGAGGGGCCAATACTCCAGTACCCTCATAAAACCCAGCTGAAACAGAATAACTTTTGTAACTTTTGTGATGTGTAATGGCTTTTCTCTATTCTGTGTCATATTTTACTAATTTCTTCTCAAATCAGTCCTATTTGCACTCGAATATCTTAGAATATTTGGTGAAACTGCTCCTTCAATCCTGTTGCTTTGTTTACGTGAGTATCTGAGTTTATTCTTAGAATCCACATAGGTAACCATGACGTAGGCAAGGTGCAGATTGCGTAGGAGCTACTAAACCACCGTCAGTATCACAAATACGACTTTGCAGCTTACTCAGCATCTTAGTGTATAACTCCTCGTTCTCCTGAATAGACTATACTGCTATTATCTGAGAAGATTCTCTGGCCCCTCAGCTAATAGCTTCTATTTAGCCAACATAAGCAGTTAATCAGACATGCTCAGAAGTGTCCCTAAATGAGCCTGAACTCAAGCTGGAACCTCTGACAAAATCATGTAATCGTCCTTATATATAAAAATTTACGTTACCAAATAGTCACTGCATTTTTAAAAGTAAGACATTAAAACCATGTAAAAGATTTGTTTCTCTTTTGGAACCAATGGCCACCAAGCCCATCACTTTCTGAATTCACACCTTCCAAAGAGGTCCAATTTGAGGGGCCCTGGAGAAAAGATGACAGTGGGAAACCATGAACAATGCTGCCTTGTGGAATTAGCTGCAGAACACATTTAATAGAATTGTCTCTTCTTTCATCTGGGTAACATTTACCAGCCTTTCCATAGGGAGAAAAAGAAATAACAGTTGGCATTCTGGTCTGCTGAGACACAAAAAGCAGGCACACGTTGAAGGTCAATGCTACAGTCTGTCAAGTTGTGGGATGTGTGTGAGGCGGAGCATTTGTTTCATTCTCCTCTCATATTAAAGAAAGTATCGAATCATGTCCCTTTGAGCAAAAGGAGGAAAAAAACTTGGAAGGCATCAGTGTTCTTTGGATCACTTGACGGTGCATGAATTATCAACATATATGAAATTATTCATTTATGCAAAACTGTAATTTGTATAGCCTCTTATTCAGCATGAATACTACACATGTGTGCCAAACACACACAGTTGTAACTTCGTTAGAATAAGTATTCAAAGCAGGGATGTCTAACCTCTAATTTCTTTCCCTGTCGCACACACATGCACACACAAATTGCAAGAGAAAGTCCACATTTCCTAATGATAGCCCCCTTTGTGAAAGGCAGTAACCAAAATATAGAAAATGTGCAATGTTCACTGGAGAATATTTTTGTAATTGTGTGAGCAAAATGGAGACTCCAAAAGCAATATCTGAAGGCTATGTGATCCCTTGAAAATGTCAGGAACTTCACATTCCTGAAGGAATGTTATAAGGTAACAGCAGAGCAAAGTCGAGGGAGAGAAGAAAGATGTTCATTTCACAATTAAAGCACTATCACTATAGATAATATACATATTCTGTCCTCTTAATTATCCCACAGATTTGGTATTTAATTAATACTAGATTTTGAAAGTTTCAGAGTAAGAGTGAAATAATTGTATAAATTCATTCTATAAAAAGAACCAACTTCCTGATTATCCGAATTATCTCAGTAGGAGATAAAGAAGGAGAAAGAGGAGGGGAAGAAGGAGTAGGAGGAAGGAAAGAAACAAAAACAACTGAAATGTCACATCTTATTGGGCTAAATAAACCAAAATAACTAATTAATGGCTTTTTCTTTATGGTAAAATTTTATGTGCCTAACAGTAATATTTATATTTGTGGGTTTTTCCAGGGATGGTGGAATGGGAGATCAAGAGTGATGGTCACAGTAACCAACGCTGTTTATTCTTTCTGACAGAAGAAATGCCATTTCTGGAGTGGTGGCAGTGGTGGTGGCTAGCTTTCCAACTGTCTTTATGGGCAGGCACAAAGGAAAGGGTAAAGGGAGCCAAAACTATTCAACAGCAAAGACTCATTAGTGTCTGAATGTGGAGCCCCAGCAACACAGCCCTTTGTAGAGTGGGTAAATGCCAGGAATGCTTGCTGCTTTCCTCTTACCCAATCCCTACTCCAGCCCTTAACTGAGGAAGCTTTCATTGATTTGATTTGTTTTCAGCAAAAGAGGGAGAAGAAAGTCCCAAACAAGCTGAGCAAGAGGCTTAATCTCACAGTGTTCTCCAAGAAGAAAATCTTTGATAGACAGTCTGTCTCTATAATCCCACCTTGTACTTCTCTAGTCTACGGAATCCTCAGTGACCTTCAAAGAGCTAACTCTAGGCATGTGTAATGGGACTGGCTGTTCAGCCCAGTAGAGCTGTTATTCCGAACAGTGGACAGTTGTCAAGCCGTCTGATAAAGATTATACTATTAGTAGTAGTAGTATTTAAATAGAGATAGAAAGGAAGAAACAAAAGTTGGAAAATGCTGCATGATACCTCTTTGACTCATCATTTATATCTCCAATATTCAGATATTTTGTTTTCATCAACGAGTCACTGAGCATACTGAAATGACATCTCATTGTGGAAAAGAAAAAAAGATGCCAAATATTACAAGAAAAGATGAAACACTAATCCAAGTCTATTTACTTTATGTAGAGCTAGCTGTAAAGATAATGTTATAGTTATTAGAGACTTCTGGCTTCTTCTCCAAAATGAGAATATATTTAAATGCAGCATGGAAATGGTCACTCTCATTCTTACCACAAGAAAAAGCTAAATGGTTGTAGGGCAAACCAAGACCCTGAAATTGGGAGGAACAGGCACATGGAGAGAATGATAGCTAAGATCAGCTGAAAAGGAGCAGAAGCAGCTGGAACTCATAAACTGGTAAGACACTTACCTTGTGATTTTGATGAATCACTGGAGGCAGAAGGTAAACTACTACTCTGAGAGTGAGAAGCTCCTTGGGGGCTGTAGTACTGAGCAGCCTCACACTTTTAAAGTACTGGGGAACCTCACACCTTTAACTCCAGAAATCACACTGGGTAATCATAATAAATAGCTGAGATCTCATGGCTTTGATAAAGGGACAAAAAAGTAATTATTGCAAAATACATCCAGAGCAGCTTTCTCTATAACAGAGCCATACTCTTCAGAGAAAAGATTTTTCCAGATCCTTATCCCAGATGGAGCAGGGCATTTCTTCTACTTCATCCCCCTTGAGGCTTCTAGTCTCACCAAAGTATGGTTGTGTGTATGGAGGGAATAGTCAACAGCGATCAGGATTTCAAGATGATAAATTGGGAACAGTGTGGTCAGGAAATAGGAAAGTAGGATGAGGAGGGGCTATATCCCTGAAAAACACTTGTGAACGTAAAAGCCCAGAGACACAGGCTCACTAAAAGCCTGAGGTTTAATTGGACCATTTAGAACATTCCCCTCCCCCATACCTTACCCCCACATCAGCAAAGCTCCAGTATAAGTATAATTACAGTAGGTCACAGTTGAAAAAGCTGTAAGACCCACTCTCTGAGGAGGAATATTTAGAGAAGGCCAAAATAAACGAGGGAGACAAGTAAAAGGAATACTCAAGAAATATGAAGCCTCTAACAACTACAGCTACGGCAAATATTAAAGACAGTCTAGTCTAGCCAGATTAATGTAAAACTCCACATTAAAGGCCTATTTAATTAGCAGGCCAAGAAATAAAAAAAAAGGTGAAGAAACAATGCAACCATAAGAACCAGATTCATATGTTACACAGAGGTCAGAATTATTAAACAAGGAACTTGAAATAACTATGATTAGTATGTTAAGGGATCTAATGGAGAAAGTAGACAGCATGTAAAGTACAGATAGTTAATGTAAGCAGAGAAAGGAAACTAAGAAAGTACAAAAAGAAAAGGCTAGAAATAAAAAGTACTGAAATAAAAATAGAAAATGCCTTTGATGGGCTTATCAGTAGACTTGACATGACCAATAAAATAATCAGTGAACTTGAAAATTGGACAATAAAAACTTTCCAAACTAATATATGAAAAGATAAAAAAAAATGAAAAATCATAAAACCCAAGAGCTACAAATATTTTTCAACAGATGTAAGCTATGCATTATTGGAATACGAAAAGGAGAAGAAAGAACAAGGAAGGAAAAAAAACACTTGAAATATTAATGATCAAGAATTTTCCAAAATTAATGACACACACTAAACCATAGATCCGTGATCCAGGAAGCTCAGAGAGCCCTAAGCAGGATGAATGTCAAGAAAATATGCCTGAGTATATTATATTCAACTGCAAAAATAAAAAACAATTAGAAAATCTTTTTAAAAAGCTGAGATGGATAGCTGGGAAGACATTAATTAAAGAGACTCAAGGATAACAATTACAGAAGACTTCTCATCAGAAACCATACAAGCAAGAAGTGAGAGAAGTGAAATGTTTAAAGTGTTGATGAGGAGGGCAGGAAAGCATCAATAATTGAGACAACTAATTACCAGCAGACCTGCCCTGCATGAAAAAGTTCTTCAGGCAGAAAGAAAATGATATAGGTTAGAAATTTGGTTACATGCAAAGAAAGAAATAATATCAAAGAATGAATGAAAGGAAAGCACAATCTTTTATTTTTTACATTTTAATTGATCTGATAACCTTAAATTGTTTAATGTAACAATGGTAACAATATACCGAGTGATCACAGCATAAGGATAAGTAAAATGAATAACAATAATGTCACAAGGGATGAGAGAGAGAAATTGGCAATATTATGTACTTGCACTACTTATGAAGTAATATAGCATTATTTGAAGACAGACAAATTATTAAAAATTTGTAAGCCAAGTTCTAGAAAACCACCATAATATTTTTTTAAAGTGTAATTGTTATGGTAAGAGAAAAGATAATGTATAACCATTCTCAATGCTTAATTAAAACTGGAAAGGGGAGAATAATAGGAGGGAAAAATAAAATATAAATGCTATAAACAGAAAATAATTATGAACCTAGCAGACATTCATCCATCTTTATCAATACTTACTTTATATATGATTATCTAAAGGCATCAATTAAAACACAGAGATTGCCAGAGTTTGTATAAGAAGGCTACTTTAAATATAACTCAGATAGAATGAATAGAGATATGCTGTTACTATGCTAATAGTAATCAAAAAAAATCTGAAGTAGCTACGTCTATTTTAGTTTCAGACAAAGCTGACTTCAGAACAAGGAAAATGCTTAGGGATAGAAAAGACATTATGTAGTGATAAGGATATATTATATAATGATAAGGGGACATTACATAACTATAACGCTCAAGAATATATAATAACCCTAAACATGTATGCACCTAACAAGAGACCACTAAAACACATGAGGCAAAAACTTATAAAACTAAATGGAGAAATCGACAAATGCACTATTATCTTTTAAAACTAAATGGAGAAATAGACAAATGCACTATTATAGCTGGAGCCTTAACCATTCATCTGTCAGTAATTGATTTATGAAGCAGGCAGAAAATCAACAGTGATATAGTTGACCTGAAAAGCACTGTCAACTTGATTCTCCATCCAATAGAGGCAGAATACACATTCTTCTTAAGTTCACTCGAAACATTTGCCAAGATGATATATTGATTGATAAAACACACATTAACAAATTTAAAAGAACGGAGGTTATAAAAAATACGGTTAAAGCAGAAATCAATAATAGAAAGATAACTAGAAAATTTCAAAATATATCTAGACAACAGATAAATCAAAGAATGTCTCAAGATAGTTTTAAAGTGTTTTAATTAATAAAAATGAAAATATAAGATATCAAAATTTGGGGGTACAGCAAAAGCAATGCTTAGGGGAAATTTGTAGTATTAAAGACATTTGATAACTTAGATGCAGTAGATCAATTTGTTGGTCAAAATCCACACAAGGGGAAATAGATAACTGAATAGCCTGGAAAAGGCAATAGTATAGAAATGGTAAACAGACCTATTGTTGCATTTTCAAAATCAATAGAATTTTACAGAATATAATGTGAGTGTTAATGTACGCAAACAAAAAAATTCATTTAGGAGGTTGAAAGATCTCAGAATGGAATGCAGATTGTGATAAATGAATCTAACTGTATTACAAAGATTTGAATTGGCTTCACTGAAGTGGGTGAGAGAAAACAGAGCTGACTTAACTTCAAAAATGGGTGGACTTTTTAAGAATCAAGGCAAAGAAGAGCTGTATATAAGAGTTTAGTTGATAAAGTTGTTTCCCATAGGTGTACAGATTAACAATACTGACATGTAATCCCAGCTACTTGGGTGGCTGAGGCATGAAAATCACTTGAACCTGGGAGGCAGAGGTTTCAGTGAGCCAAGATTGTGCCACTGCACTCCAGTGCCTGGGTGGCAGTGAGACTCTATCTCAAGAAACAAAACAATGACAACAACAACAACAAAAAAAACAATTCTAACATATATATGTGTAAACTGAAATTGAGCAATTAAACAAATGGATGGTAGTTGGTGATAGCCACACGTCTCTGTTGGAGTGAGAGCTTACAAGTAAACAAGTGGATAAGGCTAGAATGATCAATGTGATAAAAACGATTTGATTTGGAGAAATGAACATGAGTTCATGTTTAGCTTCAGATAAACACACATGGTTACATAGAGGTATTTATAGATCTGTGTATATACTTGGGCTAGTATACACACATATATTCTCTTCTTCTGTCAGCTGAGATAGCCTAGAATCAATAACACCCTAAGTAGCAACAAGCACACCTAGAGCTTACATATTGTTTCTAACACCATTTTCTTATAAAAGGAAACAAGCTTTCTTAAAGAAATGGCCAAGTCTAGTACCAGGGCAGCAAATATACAGCATGAGTCTGGAGCATCCTGTAGTGCCAGAAAGTAAGAAAGTTCTCAAACACACATACTCAAACACATACACATACACAGACATGCACAAGATTCCTTATGTCAAGGAATCACAAAGAGCCAACTAAAGACATTCCCACTAGCCAAAGTATTGAAGCAATTTGAACAACAAAATAGAGTAGTTATGGATTATAACCTAAAGTATAGAATAAATATCTGAAAGCTAATACTAACATAAGCAAATGGTTAAACAGATACACATAAAAGGCAAATTCCCCATTCAGAAGAACTCCAAATAATTTATGTAGGTATTTCCCTCTCAAGAAGTGGAACAGAACGACCCACTCCTTAAAGTATGGGCTGTGCAGCCAGGTGTGGTGGCTCATGCCTGTAATCCCAGCACTTTGGGAGGCTGAGGCAGGCAGATCACGAGGTCAGGAGTTTGAGACCAGCCTGGCCAACATAGTGAAACCCTGTCTCTACTAAAAATACAAAAAAAAAAAAAAAAAAATAGCCAGGCATGATGGTGGATACCTGTAATAATCCCAGCAACTCGGGAGACTGAGGCAGGAGAATTGCTTGAACCCACGAGGCAGAGGTTGCAGTGAGCCTAGACAACAGGGTGAGATTCTGACTCAAAAAAAAAAAAAAACAGTATGGCTGGGCTTAGTAACCTCCTTTCAAAGAAGGAATTATGTAAAGGAGAAAGAGAGAGTGTAACTTTACAGTGGAGAAAACTTATGGACACTACCTCAGACAGAGAATTAAGGAAAATGCCAATGTTGATGTCATGTTAACAGTATGTACCCTTGATATGATGTGATGAGAACGGCACTTTGCCTTTATGATCTTTTTCCCCAAAACCCATAACCTCAGTCTAATCATGAGAAAACAATGAGACAAATACCAATTAAGAGATATTCTAGAAAATATCTGACCCAATACTTCTCAAAACTTTCAAGGCAATTAAAAATGAGGAAAGTCTGAGATTGTCACAGCCAAAAGGATCCTAAGGAGACATGGTGACTAAATCTAATGTGGTAGCCTGAATGGGATACCCTGGAATAGAAAAAGAGATTAAGTAAAAACTAAGGGAATTTGAATAAAGTATAGACTTTAGTTAATAGTAATATATTAATACTGTTTCATCCATTGTGACAAATGTACCTTAGCAATGTCAGTTGATAATATAGGAAGCTGGGTGAGAGGTTTATGGGAATTCTCTGTTTAGATTATCTTCACAATTTTTTCTGTAAATTTAACACTTCTCTAAAGTATATGTTTAAAAATTACTATTGGAGCTAAAAATTTTCAGCCTATCTTTAAATGTTTTAAAATAACATAAATAGTACATGGTTATTAAACAAAAATTATAAAATGAAATAGGCAAAAAGAAAGTGAAAATCACCAAAATTTCAATTCTTAAAAATAACCACTGTTAATATTTGGGGGTATTACTATTCAGACTTACACATATATATTTCTTCTTTATAGTAGGATAATCCTATATGCTCTATTCACAGAAATATGTATATATTTAATATCAATTCATTGTAAAAACAGATGTCTTTATCATGTTTAATTGTGACAATATTCTATTGTGTCTTTGTAATATAATTCATGTAATCAGTCTCCCTATTGAAGCATTAAATTATAGATTTCTCTCCAGACCCTTTGTAAGCATACTAATAAATTATTTTAGATTAAAATCTTAGAAGCCAATTGTTCAGTTAAAAGATATATTCTTTTTAAAGGCATTTGATATATACGATACATTTCCTTAAAGAATAGTTATACAATTTTATACTCCTCCTAGCCATATAACAGCATGGACTTTTATCTCTTAGTTTGTCTTGTGCTGCTATAACCAAATACCGCAGGCTGAACAATTTATAAAGAATGGAAATTTCTCACAGTGCTATGGTGTGGAAAGTTCAAGATCAAGATGCTACCAGGTTCATTGTTTGATGAGGGTCCACTCTCAGCTTCTAAGATAGTGATGTAAACACTGTGCCCTCCAGAGGAGAACACTATGTCTTCACATGGCAGAAGGCAGAAGGTAGAAGGGCAAAAAGGGCAATTTTTGTCTGTCAAGCCCTTCTATAAGGGTACACACATCATTCCTTTCATGAGGGTAGTGCCCTCTTGACTCAATCACCTCCTGAAGGCCATACCAAGTGGCCTTCTCTCTCCAGAATTTAAACTCTTTCTCTCTTCAGAAAGCATACTGTCTTCAGAATTTAGAATTAGATGCTTACATTTAAAGAAAAATGATTTCCGGAGAGAGATCCAAGATGGCCGATTAGCAACAGCTCAGGAATGTAGCTCCCAGTGAAAGTGCAGAGAATGAGTGGACGCCGCACGTTCCAGCAAATTTTTGTTGCCCACAGACTGGGAGATTCCCGGCAGAGGAGCCACATGGTTGCCAGCACTACTCTTTTGGCCGGCGCGGCTGTTTTGCCGGCACCCCAGCGCGGCGCTTCCCAATGTGGAGTGTACGGGATGGTCAGGCTCGGCTGGTCCCATCCCCACAAGGAAAACAGCAATTAGAAGCGCTGAGGACTGAGAGTTTCACAGCAAGCACAGCGAACCCAGGAAGGTCCGGCTCTGAGGGGAAGGGGCGTCCGCCAAAGGAAAACTAAGAAACCGAAAAACTTAATCACCAGGCGGAGAGAGATCCAAGATGGCCACGTAGCAGCGGCTCGGGATTGTGGCTCTTGGTGAGGGCGCAGAGAGCGAGTAAACGCTGCAATTGCAGACGAATATTTGATACCCACGGACTGGGAGATTCCCGGTGAAGGAGCCACACGGGTCGCCAGCGCGACTCTTTTGGCCGGCGTGGCACTTCTCGGTGCAGAGTGTGCGGAACTGGATACCCTTTTAGTCGGGCTTGGCAGGTCCCATCCCCACAGGGAGAACAGCGGTTGGAGGCGCTGAGGACTGAGAACAAGCACAACTGAACCCGGGAAGGCCCAGCTCTGTGGGGAAGGGGTGCCCCCCGAAGGAAAACTAAGAAACAGAAAAAACTTCATCACCAACAAGCAGGACGTCCACTCAGAGACCCAATCTGAAAGTCGGCAATTACAAAGACGACAGGTGGATAAATCCACAAAAATGGGAAGAAACCAGTGCAAAAAGGCTGAGAACACCCGAAATCAGAATGTCTCTCCTCCTACAGGGGATTGCAGCTCCTCATCAGCAAGAGAACAAGGCTTGATGGAGGATGAGTGTGATGAACTCACAGAATCAGGCTTCAGAAGGTGGATAATAAGAAACTTCTGTGAGCTAAAAGAACATGTTCTAACCCAATGCAAAGAAACTAAGAACCTTGAAAGAAGATTTAATGAAATGTTAATGAGAATGGACAACTTAGAGAAGAATAT
>PVKP010004071.1:0-101505 GCA_004027715.1 Plecturocebus donacophilus
TGAGTGGACGTCTAGTTTGTTGATGATGAAGTTATTTCTGTTTCTTAGTTTTCCTTCTAACAGTCTGGCCTCTCTGCTGTAGGACTGCTGAGGTCCACTCCAGGCCCTGCTTCCTGGGGATCACCTACAGCAGCCTCTGCACTTTCACTGGGAGCTGCAATCCTGAGCTGCTCCTATGCGGCCATCTTGGATCTCCCCCTCAGCTCAGTAAATGTTATTTTTAAAGCACCAAGTATATAATAGTTTATGATGGCAACTCTAGTGAACTATTACATATATCTAATATATATTAAGATTTATTTATGTTTGTGGTTATAATAATTCAAATTAACACTGAATGCTTTGATATGTTTTATGATCTTTAAATGGAGACCATCTTACAGTTTGAGAATATTGATAAGAGAAAAAAATTACTTCTGCAAAATGTAAAATGAAAAATTATAGTAGGGTGGGAACGTGGAAAGTGGCTGGAAGAAACATGAAGAACATCTCTTCCAAACTTCTTGTTTTATAGATAAAATATACATTCAGACTTGGGATATGATTGGTTTTAACTTCACTGTCACTTGTGTGGTCCCCTGTTTAATAGCTCCAAGGAGAGGTTAAAAAACTTAGGAAGCAAAGGAATAGAGTGGCTGCTTAATGCATACACTAAATAGTTTCTGCCTTAATATATCAGTTTAAACCATTTCTTGATGATCACAGAAATTATTTTTTCAAAGTTTCCATAACATACAAAAGCTGCATTTTAAAAGAAGCAAACCAAAAAAAAAAACAAATGTCTTCTTTGTCACCTCAGAAGTTGCCAGACACAATACAAAAAGATCACCCATTTTTGCTTACAGCTCAACAATGCTTGTGACTTTTGTAATTGATAAAGTTTTCCTTTATTGAGATCTTTGTATACATGTGTTTCTGCAAGAAAAGATATAAAGAGAGGTATTTTGCAGTAGTTTTACCCTGTAATACCCAAATACTCTTTTACTCCATGGAGTACTTCACCAACATTTTCATTTTTGTCTTCATTTTTTGTCTTTGTAATTATCTTCTGGCTAGTTGATTTTGACACTAATGCATTCAAAAGGCTCCACTGTGGAGCATGGGGGTTGGTTGCTAGGCAATCTCACTTGAAACAGCAACATTGCTGGGCCTCTTACCTTTGAGAGTCTTGTTTTGGGAGAATCTAAGGCATTATACTACGTCTAACTCTTTTCTCTTTAGGCCTCAAACAACAGAGAATTGCATGACTATTGAAGATATTTAAAGAGAATTATGATTATTTTTTTAAACTCAGAATATCAATATCTTATTCTCAGGCTTTAGGTGATATCTTTAAAAAGTTTCTTTGGCAATTTTTAAATATCAGATTAATGTTCTATTAAGGTCTTAAAATATAAGCCAAGTCAAGAGAATAACACATTTATTTTTGGGTTTCACTGACTATTCTAAAACACATCTTCATAATTATTTATGTAAGTGTTATACATTCAAAGACCCTTGTAAATATTAAGAAATATTACAGGGCTGTTGTAGCATTCCATAATTCAATTTTATCACTATTTCTATTAAGTAAGTATTGATTATGATTCAGTCATAGGGGAGAGAGGAAGCCTAAAAATTTGCCATTAGATTTGGTTTGTCATGGAGATAGTAAACTTTATTCTTGATTAGAGGAAATTATCTCATCAAATAGGAGATAATTCCTCTGGAGACAAATGGACACAATTTTAATTTTTATTAAACTATTGTGCATTTCCTCCTCTTCTGGTGTCATCTCAACACAAGAGAGATTTAATTTGCTAGGAAATATAAAATAGCTTTTTAAAATGTGGTCTGCACTACTAGAACAATTCTCTTCATTAGTTTGTGTATGTGTATGTGTGTGTGTGTTTTCCTGGAATCCAAGGAGGTGATGAAGAAACATTCAATTTTTACTAATAATAGTAAAAAAGTACAACTATTTACGAGTAGCAGTAAACATCAAACAATGGTACATACATAATTCTTCCAGGGCTTACCCCAGAAGGATTTGTGTAGATAACAGATAAACACAATTTTGTCCATTTATATAACATGCATATTTTTTATTTGGCTCATATGTATTTTCATAATCTGTTAAGCTTCTGTATCATTTTTGTTATGTAGATATTTGAGAGTAAAATCTAGGTTGCTAACATTTATAATGGAAAGGTAATGTAGGCACTAAGTGGGACATTTGTCATTGGGAAAACACCAAACTAATTATTTAATTAGAAAAATTTCTTAAGTATTTGTTTTTAAACTTTTTTTTTTTTTTTTGCATTTGGTTGATGGAATCTATTCACTGAACCTGTTTCAGTAACCAGGGCAAATGTAATGGACTATCCTAGCAACACCAGCCTTCCCTTCTGAATATATTATCCATCACTTTTCTTAATTAAATGTTCCAAAAAGAGTCCATGATAAATATGGTAACCATGATTTCCTTAAATATAGTAAATTATCTTATATTTTAATTTAATATTGTTTACAAACACTTCCCTGCCCCCTTATAACTATTTTGTTTTTATTCACAGTAAGCAGATAGCTTATTTTGTTCAATATGTTATTTCAAAGAACTTTTTGAATTATAGGGTTGACATGAATTAAAATTAGAAAAGTAGGAATTTTCTTTCAAATCTACTTTGAAACACAACACACAAACATATTCATATACACATGAATACATTTGTTTTAGTAAGAAAAGTACATAATGACCCTCAATATAAATCTTGAACTTTACAATTTAAAGGAAGGAAGCTAGGCTGTATCAAAGTGTTAATTATGTTCTGAGGTTTAGGACTTTTGTTGACAATACATATTTTGAGAAAATAAATTATCCTAAGAGCTGGAAACCTTTTTTAAATTTCCTAACCATTAAGAGAGGTATAGAACACTCGACGAATAAAAAGAAGTATGAAAAGCACAGAAGAAATTGTGTTTGAAAAGTATGGTTTTATAACATTGTATTTACTATTTGGTTATCTTTCCTTTGTATATTAATTCAAATATCCAAAAATGAAAAAAATCAACAAACTTTTATTTGCCACCTGAATGATCCAAATGAATGTCATCCATTAATAGGACTTTACTTGATCACCAACCTGTTACCTAAATTTGTTAAAGTCCCTGGGTTTTAAATTATAAGCAAGATGATACAACATTTCACTGTTCAACAGTTCAACTTTAGTTTCACAGATTAAGCATATTATATGGTTTTAGTGATATGAGGAAAGAATAGAGAGTCATTTGTGCATTAGGCTGAACCTATAAATGCCTGATCACCTCTGATACAAAACTGTTAACAAGTCTATTGCAGCTTTGCTGGAAAAAAAAATCTTGAAATAATTTAGAAGAGGTGGGTGTGGAGAAATGCACGTGTGTTAAATATTTAAGTGAAGAAAATCTGTAAGGATTAATGATACATTGGATGGAGGATAAGAAAGAGGGATTTATAAATGATGCCTTTTAGGTCTATGGGTTAAAATTTTTTGACACTTTAAATAAAGAATTCATTATGTACACACATATATAATTTGACATGAGATCTGTCTTCTTAATTTATGTTTTCCAATTATCATGTCTGTTTCTGCCTTTTGTTTTATTCTCTACCATTTCTGGTTTAACTATGGTTGTTCCTTCAAATTTCTATTTCCATTTGTATTTTCATTTTGTGGGTGATCAACTTTATATTTTTAACAAACATTTTAAAATTAGTCTTTATTTGATTACTTCCCTATTTAACAGATTTTACCTACACGGCCTCCCTTGCTAAAATTCCGTATCTGTTGAAATCTAGAGTTTTTATTCCAGATTTGAATTTTTAAAAACAGCTTCCTTTTCAAAATCTCTTCTTGAAAATTCAATGAGTCTTTATGATGCAGTAATTGATTTACAAAGCATAACATCCGAAATTTTTCTCCTTTAACTCTATGGATTTGTTGATAATATCTGAAGATGAGGTATATTCTTTTATAAATTCTCTACTAACTACAAGGCTTTATACAGCTTTGATTTTCAATACATTTTAATTTTTATGAATGTGTTTAGTGAGCAGATATACATCCCTTGAAACTCTCTTGTCTTTTAATGTGTGTCATGTATATATACATATGCATCATGTAACTACCCTAGCATCGGAAAAGCACATTTACTGATAAGCTTTGAGTTTGTTTCTGCTTATGAAAAGCATTTAGTTTCATAGAAAATTTGTGCTGAAAGTGTATTGCTATGGTCTAAATGTTTGTGTTTCTCCAAAATTTATATGTTGAAAACTAATCTCCTAATGTGTTGGTATTAAGAGGCGGGGCTGTGGAAGGTGACCAGGTCATGAAGGTGGAGCCTTGTGAATGGGATTGATGCCCTTATAAAAGAGGGCTGGGAGAGTTTGTTTCCACCTTTTTCCATGTGAGAACACACGTTGAGGGCATCATTTTTAAAAATGAGCCCTCACTAAACACTGAATCTATTGGAGACTTGATCTTGGACTTCCCAGATTTCATAATTGTGAGAAGTAAATTTCTGTTGTTTATTCATTACTAAGTGAATTTTGTTAAGGTAATTTGAATAAACAAAGGCAGTGGTTCTAATCATACTTTAAGTTTTCCACTTCATTGTGTTATTTTAGCCATTGAAAAAATATTTATTCACAAGATGTCAGGAATTGAAATGCCAAGAGTATGCCACTAAAACTTATACAGAATTTAGTAGGAAAAAACATGAAGAAAATAAGACCATGCTGTGAAGTGAATTGCTCATTGCCTTGTGATGTCAGAAGACTGGTATGTTTTATTTAGTACTGTATCTCAGTGTCTAGGTTGGAGTTTTTGTTGAATAAATAAATAAATGGTAAAATAACTGCAAAGCTAGAGCTAAAACCTAAGCCCAATGCTAGTGTATCATACTTCCCTCTGCCTCTTGATTGCCTTGCAGATTAAAGTATGACTGATATAAGAGAGGAATACAATGATTGTTTAGAAGACAAAACAAAGCTCTCTGAAACCCATGGAATTATCCCGCCACTTAGAATTATTAACCTTTTGCTAAAAATTAAAGATGTTCATTAATATTATCTTGCTGTCAATCTGATATATACTGCCAAATTGGAATAATATATGTATATAATTATATATACTACATATATATATATATATATATATATATATACACATATATATATATTCAATAGCTAGATAGAAAAGTCTGCTAGTGCTTAAAGAACAAGTTTTTTTTAATGTAATATAGTGGTTTCCAAACTAAGAGTGTACATGGTGATCCCTTAAGCCACATGATGAATATTTTATTTATGTTTATTTTTATCTAAATTATATAAAATAAAACATATCTAATTTTATTTAGATAGAGACTGGCACTCTCATACACCCATGTTTTCTGAAGGTAGCTTTATTATTGTCAATTATGTCCCCTCAATGCATACTATACCTACCCTTGCCCCCCTTCCTCTAGGTTATAAATGTATTTAATAATTATGCATTGGGAGCCCAGGTTGAACTATAACTCACATATATTGTTGTTACAATGGGCATCCTTATAGCTTGTTCATCTCTCTGAGGAAAAAACACTGTTGAAAAATGTGTTTTTTGTCTTCGCTTTCCCTTTTCAAAGATGTTATAGTAGGCTTTAGATTTATTTTTTATTCTCTGTCACAATATAGGCTATGGAGAGTCTGAGTAAAATGATTGATCTGGAAGTAGGACCCCATCAGTTAGCTTGTCATATGTGATATTTATCTTCAGAGCTGAAAACTCACAGAGATGAGCATACAACTACACTGAGATATAATAAAATATTCAAAAATCAAATGAAGTAATTTTCCTAAAAGAAGCAGCTGGAAATACAGGTATATTTTAGTAGCCATATAAAATTATTCAATTTTTTTTAGTAGCCATATAAAATTATTCAAAATATATGACAAGCTACCAAACTTTGAAATTTTACTTGAAAAATGTTCACCTAAAATTATTCATTCTATGCTCTCAAAACAATAGGATTTGCTAAAATACAACTTGCATTCATAAAGGTATATTCTTTAAAATAATGTTATTAATATTGCTATTCCTTAGAGAGTCATAGTTATCTAGAGAGAAATATGAGGTCCCACACTTGTGTACATCCTTGTCATACTAAGACAGCTAGGACTTGGACTTTGACTTTTTAAAAAACATTTTCTTTCTATATCACATGTATTATTAATTTTTATTTCTTATGATAGTTTTTTTCCTTTAATTGTATGCCAGTGTCCAATAGGGGTTCTCTCAGATTTAAGTATCTGGCTAGCTACATTTTATAAAGTATAAATATTATTAGATCATGTGGCAAATTTAGTACATTGAATAAATGTAGAAAAACTTACCTCATTATAACATTTATTACTCAGATTTACTTGTTATGGTTACAACCGAAAATGTGTTAAAATACCACAAAGTCTTTGAAAGGAAAATAATGATTTAAATAAAATGGGTAAAATGTAAATTATGTCTTATTGCTCTAATAAATGCTAATATTGCATTTTTTCTTTATTAGTACAAGAAGCATTCAGCATTCTTTCTTATTTCTACATTGTGTCTGAATTTTCCATGTTTTAAAAATAGGCATTTCACAATCCAAAAACAATAATGCCTTTTGAAGAAATACAACTCCCACTAACAGCACAGAGTCTGCTGGACTGTACCTATCACCATCAGTGGAGTAAGTACTTTCTAAAGTGTTTCCAGAAGAGGTTGTGTGCTTGTGCTACACAATAAAACACACTGGCTTCCAAAAGAACTTTATGAGCAGGCTGGATGATTCCTGGGCTTTCCTGTGGAGACTTTAAACATCTTTATGGTAGTCACTTTGGTGCTCACTTCACAGAGCTGCTGAAGCAAAATGACTTCAAAATTGATCCCAGAAAATCCAAATAATTTGTTATTGTGAAAATTATTTGATATTCTTATTTGGAACCACCTTTTTCTTTATTTGTGACATGTTAATGCTAGGTCAGGTCTCCTGGAGTAAGCAATCTTATGGGTCTTTCTTATTTGTCTCTCTCTTTCAAGATTGCGTAGATTGATTATGGCCTGTTCCTTTGACAAGCACTCAAGGCCCCTGGATTTCTTCATGCACTCATTAGTGTGACTACTAATCTCTCTCAAGGCCCTGAAGATTTATTTAGAGACCCAAAGTGATTTTTCTGGTATTCCACCAAATCTATATTCTGAGCAAACCATCCTAAATACCCTCAGAATTAATAAAAATTCATCTGGTCTTTTTTATGTGATGTAATAATGGACAAACAGAAACACTTATTTGTCCATTATCTGATTTGATTTATATTTAAAAAGGTTTACATACAGACAGAAATGATATGCTTTTATTTAGGTTAGGGAGCACAGAACATTTTCTAAATAATCAAAGTACCTTACTCAAAGGAAGTATGTCTAGTAGATAAAATTGTAGTTTCTTTATAAGCTTGAAGGCTTAATAATATGACAATGGCTAGGGAAATGAACAACTCTCATAAAAATGTCCCAAATTATAAACATGCTAATTCTTACTTCAAGTATTTGCTGTTTTCTGCATAGGATCATCTTTCCTCACTTGTTATTCTTTCTTTCAATTGAGCATCTACTCTTCCCTTGGGGTGATCTGCATATTTAATCTAGGGCTGAGAACAGTATAGTAAACAAATTATGGAGAATATGAGTTTTAACCACACAGGCTCAAGAGCAAAAAGCAAGCCTTTTAACTTTACATTTGGCCTGACTTTTAAACTAAGATGACTTAAAATCTTCCTTCAGGGACTTATTTTATTGTAAGCACATTTTATATGTGGAGAGTGATATTATTTCAAAAGTATGGTCTGCTCAACTGACAGGAGGCGGCAGAGTATGAATCTTTTATTATGGATGTTCCTTTCATCTTTATCGAGACTGGAAGTATAAAGCGTGACTACTAAATAGAAGAGTATAATTCTAAGAAAAGACATATAATATGATTTGTTTATTTTGATTCATTTTTTCAAACTAAAATGTTCATAGGTGAAAAAAACCTGTTGCTTCAAACTAGTCTTTGTAAAATGTTCTCAAATCATTTGAGTATATTTTGCATGCATATTTCCTAGTAATGCCATGGAAACTATTTGAAAGAAATAAATTCTAGGGAGGCATTGCATATCTCATAGTTTCATATACTCAGATCATTGTACTGTTTGCTAAAAAAAATACACTGAAGAAAATAGTGATAGAGAGTTGATATAGCTTAGTCATAGAATGTTACATTGCCAGTATTCAAATCACAGCACCACTATCACCACTACTATCTCTGTGTGTCTGGCAGGATATTCAAGCTCTCTTTGTTCCTGCATCTGTAGAATGGGATAAGAATAGCTCCTGCCTAGGACTGCTTTGAGAATAAAGTTATTTAATGTAGAGCTCTCAGAAGTGTGTGTGCCTTAGAGTAAGAAGAGATCTGTTACTTTGCACAATGGGTCACCATTTGGGTTGAATTCTTTGTGATTTGTGCCTGGTGGAACAGAGCATATTATGTGACGTGTCTTTTCACAGTCTGCTACAAAACAGTCTTGTATAGCATTGAAGCAGGAAAGGCCACGAAACAAACCTCTTGAACACCAAACTGAGAAGGAAGTGGTAATTTATTCGGCCGGGAACTGGTGGTGGGTCTGAATGCCCCAAATAGCCAAGCTCCTCTAACAAAGAAAATGCCTGCCCTTATAAAGGCTTACAGCTTTAGAAATTACATGTGAAAGGGTCTTGGTCCATGGGGTAGGTGTGGGGTATGTGACTTAGGTGGGGGGTTGATTGTGTTTAAGTAAAAACAATGCCTTCCAAAAAGATTCCTCCATACCATGCCTGCAATCTATAGGAGGGTGATTAAAGGTGTTGCCCAGTCTGCCAGCCTTTACTTCTTCTATTGAAATACAATTTGGAAGTCAAGGGGGAGGTGGTCTTAGATGATTTAGGGTCTCCTTCCTCACTCCCCACTTTGAGAATCTTATCTATAACATTAGCAAGAGTTCTCACTCTCATTCTCATGTTCATGTTCCTCTAAAGAAAATGATTGATAACGATACATATATTTGTGATGTGATTTTCTGGTTAACTATAACAGTGATGAATGATCTAATCATCTGAAGGAACAGGGGAAGCAAACAAGGGGAAGCAAGCAAACACCAATTATTATTAAAACACTTATGATGAGAGTCTTGAATCCTTCTAAGGATGAGAACTAACCTCCAAACAGGGATTCAGGGTTAAATTCCTCCCATACCTGCACAGGCACATGTGCCAGTTTAGTCATGTCTCCTACAATATCCTTAACTGCTTGACCCTGGTCATCTATGTGTAGGCAGCAGCTGATTAGATTGAATTTTCCACAGACTCCTCCTTCAGCTGCTAGCAAATAATCTAAGGCCAACCAGTTCTGATAAATCACATTTCTCATTTGAGTTTCTTGTTGGGCCAAAATGGTCAGAGTTCTTCCCATTTCATTAGTGAGTATATCCAAAACAGCCTGAAACTGGATGATCTGCTTGAGCATGTAAATAGGAGTCCAGTAACCCCATGAGCAATCCTCTGCCAGCCCATAATACTGAATAATTCTCTCAAGTGGCCACTCATCATCATTCCATTTGTTTATCTTTATACTTCTTTTCTCCTGGGTGGAGTAGACCAGATATACTAACAGTTCACCTATCTTAACAGATAATAGAAAAAAGGAAGGTTTCATGATGCCTATGACACAGCTACCTGACCATCTTTCATGCAGTTGTACATATGCTCCTTGTCCACATATCCAGTGCAACCCAGCTGGGGCTGTCCAGTCTCTTGATACCCAGGATGATTCCAAGCATCCTGTAATTTTGGAAATTTTAGGAGGTGGTTCTTCTCTGTGTAATTTGAGCTACACCAGTTTACAGTGTCCACTCTTCCATTATAAAATTGTTGCCCTAAGCAGCTAAGCTTTCCAACTGGAACAGTGAAGACTTTTCCTTCTCTGGCCAAACAATATTGTCCAATAATCCAAACCTTTAAAATCCAGAAACTGTTGGTTTGAATTCTTTGAACTGAGGTCAGGTCAGGAACAGGGTCAGAGGGTAATAACTCACAGGCTTCCTATGGACACCTATCACCCATAGTAGTTCCTCCACATACATAGCAAGAAGTAACATTAAGGGAATGGGCCACATCTTCAGCAAGTTGGAGGAACAAGTTTTATCTTTTTCAGAAGCTCTGGCATTGGATCATTTAATATATCATAGAAGTGCTGATACACTGGCCAGGCTGAGCTTTTCTGGATTTTTCCCTGAATCTGGATACTGATTCCGGAGTCATGTCCTTTTCCGTCAATTCCTAGCACTACACTCTCCCCTTTTTCCCATTTGGAGTCTTGGGGGTTTGTGATTATTCTACTGGGTTACAATGTCCTGAGATGCAGGGGACATTACGCCATGAAATGGTGTCTCTCCCTTTTACAAGGTGAATGGAATCATTTTTATCATTTTTCCAAGTGGCTCAGGTGACACATGACCAATAAGGGTAGTCATAGCACCAGTAGGTTTTCTGGCAGATATACTTATGCTCTTTTTGTGTAACTTTGTTCCCATCCGAGGGAACCACAGCCCCCCAGTGGAAGGATAGGCATTGATGGCTACGCAGGCATACTTTAGGATGACCTGTTTTGCGCTTCCCTTCTCCTGTGTTTTAGCTATTAACTTAGTAGGGCTATTCCATTGCCCTGTTATGAGTTTAATTTCAAAAGTTGTATGCATAGGGAGTTCTGATGGATCATAGCAGACATCAAATTGTCCAACCCCTGGATTACATACCTTATACTGAGTATCACTATATAAACAGATTCCCTTCTGTGTCCCTGTGCATTCATAATAACTGTAGAACAAAAGAATGGCAGTAACTTTCCGTCCTACCTCCGTAACCTGGTGCACACACTGAAAGCATTCTCTGAAATCAGTTAATGTCCCTACTGTACAAGTCCAAATGTTAAGAAGAATAAGTCCCATGATGAGTTTCCTCATGCTTTGGCCGTGCATGGACCAGCCAGCTTCTGGTATGTGGCTGGAGCAGGGCTTGTTGTCCTTCTTAAGGTGATTCTGCAGTTGTTGCCTGGGTCTGGTCTAGTTTCCCAACTTTCAGCTGCTGCAGGTTTCATGTGGCTGAGGTGGATCCAGGTTGGGATTCCCTCTACCTTTACAGCTGTGGGAGTGGTCAGAATCATAGTCTGGGGTCCTTTCCACTGTGGCTTCAGAGGGGCTACATTCCAGTTGTTTATCCACATGCAATCACCTGGTGAGAAAGGGTAAACTGGGGAGAATAAGCTTACAAGACATCTTTCGTTTACCCAGGTTGAAATATCCTGAGTGATTTTCCTAGAGCTTGTAACAGTAGTCCTAGCTCAATCTCTCCATCCCTGAGGAGTTCCCAGGAATGCCTGGAATATAAGTGGGGGCCTATCATAAAAGACTTCACAGGGGGAATATCCTGTCATCCTAGAGGGAATACATCTAATTTTGAATAACACCAAGAGAAGTGCCTGCACCCACTTTAATCCTGTTTCCTGACACATTTTCCCTAAGCTATTTTTAATAGTCTGGTTCATCCACTTCATCTTTCTGGAAGTCTGTGGTTGGTAGGCAGCGTGCAGCTTCCAAGTAATACCCAATGCCATCGCTGTTTTCTGGACCAAATCTGCCACAAATGCTGGTCTGTTTTCTGATCCTATGCACAGTGGCAGTCTAAACCTAGGGATGAGATCTTGAAGAAGCACATGGGTTACTTCATGGGCCTTTTCAGTCCTAGTCAGAAAGGCCTCTACCCACCCCGAGTATGTTCACACCAAGACCAACAAATACTTATGTCCCACACTTGGAGGGAACAATAAGTATTTGTTGGTCTTGGTATAACCATTTCAGTGAACTCTACCTGGAGGTCTTCAAATGGAGCTGTTCTATAAGCTTGAATGCCTGGGGGAATAGTTGGACCTTGCTTCATGTTGTGCTGCAGACATGTGATGCATGGCTGTGCCACAGTTTTGGTCAGGGTTGATAAGTGTGAGATGTGAAAATACTGGCCTAACAACTTCTCAAGTGACTTGACCTAAATGAGTGGTTTCACGTACTGCCTATACAACCACCGCCCCTAATAGCTACAGCACCGCTACTCTTCCATCTGGTGGCTGGATCCATCTTTCTTTAAGTAGTTGCCCTTCTACTGTCTGGAGAAAGTCCTTTTCCTCCTTAGAATAAGTGTGCATCAAGTCAGGTATCTGGAGAACCAGAGGGGCTGTAACTGATGCTCATTAGGGAATAGACACTGCCTTACAAGCTGCTGAATCAGCTTGGGAATTTCCCAGAGCGACAAAGGTGTGGGTCCGCTGATGTTCCTGGGAGTGTACAACCGCCACCATCTGGGGCTTCCAGACTGCTTCTAGCAACTGCAAAACTTCATGTCAGTACTTTATTTCTTTTTTGCCCTAAATTTAACAGAACTTTTTCTTTGTACAGTGCCCCGTGTACTTGAAGAGTTAGAAAGGCATACCAGGAATCAGTATAAATGTTTACAGCCTTATCTTTACTCAGTTCTAGGGCTTGTGCCAGAGCAATAAGTTCCGACTTCTGAGCTGAAGTACCCTGAGACAGTGGCTTGGCCTCAGTTACAGTGTCCAGAGTTACTACTGCATAGTTTGCACACCTTTCTCCTCGTAGATTAACAAAACTGCTTCCATCCACATACAGCTCCCAGTCTACCAATGTCCATGGTTGATCCTGAAGATGGGGCCTGCTGGAATAAACTGAGTCCAATAATTCAACACAGTTGTGTTCACCCTGGCCCTCTGACACTGGGAGCAAAGCGGCAGGGTTTAAAGTGTTGCAGACCTCAATGCTGATGTGGGTATTTTTAGATAGCAGTCTCTGGTATTTGGTTATCCTAGCGTTTGTTAACCAATGATGTCCTTTGGTATTCATTAGAGTCACTACTGCGTGGGGTGCTTTGATATTTAAGTTCTGCCCCAGAGTTAGCTTATCAGTTCTTGTGCTAGCAGAACAGTTGCTGCCAGGGCCCTTAAACATGGGGGCCATCCCTTGGAAACTCCATCCAGCTGCTTGGAGGGATAAGCTACAGGCCTGGGCCCAGGTCCCACTGTTTGTGTTAGAACTCCAACTGCCATTTTTTCTCTTTTTGACACATACAACGTGAAGGGCTTTGTTAAATCAGGTAACCCCAGAGCCAGGGCTGACATGAGTTTCGCTCTCAGTTCCTGAGAGGCCTGCCACTGCTGGGATTCCTGTTCAAAGGGTTCCTTGTCTCCCCACTTTGTCACTTTGTGTAGGGGTTTGGCCAGTACTGTGAAGTTCGGAATCCACAATCTACAGAAACCCACCACTCCCAGGAACTCCCTCACCTGCCTTCTGGTCTGGGGTTCTGGCAGGTTGCAAATGACTTGATTCCTCTCTGCTCCTAGGCTGTGCTCTCCCTTCTGGATGGTGAACCCCCAGATATCACACTTGCTGTTGGCAAATCTGGACTTTCTTTTTAGACACTTTATACCCACAGTCCTCCAGGTGCCGAAGTAAGGCATCTGTTCCTTTTGAGCATACGACTGCCATGGGGTGTCCCAATAAAAGGTCATGAGCATATTGAAGCAGGACACAGCCTAAGTCCTCAGCAGGAAACTTCTGGAGGTCATGGACTAGTGCCTCCCCAAAGATGATGGGAGAGTTCTTGAACCCCTGGGGGTGGCTGGTCCAGGTGTACTGGGTGGTAACACCTGTTTCTGGATTTTCCCATTGAAAAGCAAATAGTTTCTGACTCTCTGAGGCCAGTCTAATGCTAAAGAAAGCATCCTCTAAGTCCAAGCAGGTGAACCAACTATCCTCTGCTGGCAATAATCCCAGTAGTGTGTATGGGTTAAGTACAGTTGGATGCAAAGTCACCATGGCCTGATTAACCAAGCACGAGTCCTGCACTGGCCTGTAGTCTTTGGTCCCTGGCTTAGGAACATGCAAGAGTGGGGTGTTCCATGGAGACTGCAAGGAACTGTCGTTCCATAGTTCTTTAAGCATTTTAGGTGAACTGAATACCTTCTAGGGCCTCTCAGTGAACTGAATATTGCCTTTGCCTAACTGGCTGAACTGCAGGCTTGACTTCAATGAGCACAGGGGCCTGGTTGATTGCCAGTCCTGGGGGATTGTCCTCTGCCCAGACCTTAGGTAATCGTTTTGCTAATGCAGGTTCTATCTCCAGGCCTAGTTTGATTAAGAAGAGCCTCCACTCTTCTTCACGAGGCACGCTGAGGGCTATTACGACTCCAGTTTTAGGCAATACCAGCTGTAAAGAGCCACTCTTAGTGAAGGGGATGGTTACCCAAAGCTTACTGAGCAGATCCCTTCTTAGCAGGAGCAAAGGGCAATTGGGCATGTGTAAGAACTGGTGAATTACCTTGTGCACCTCCACCTCAGAAGTCTGAGGCAAACAGAAAGACTGTTTCTCTGATACCCCAGTAGCTCCAACAATATCAGTTTTTTCCTCTGATAAGGAGGCTACAGGGGTGGTTACCACTGAATATTAAGCACCTATGTCGACAAGGAAGTCAACGTCCTTGCCCCCCACTGTCATCCGGACCATGGGCTCTATGGAGGCAATTAAGCCCAGTCCCCTTCAGTCCAATGGCCCTTCCATTAGATTGAACAGAGTTCCTTCACCTTTGTCTGAAGCCTCGGGCTTAAGATCTCCCTGTTTTCCTGCTAACTGGGGGCATCTGTCCTTCCAGTGTCCTACTTCCTTACAGTAAGCACACTAGTCACCCTGCAGGCGCAGGCAATTAGACTAGATAACTTTCCAGGAGCCTGCTTTCCCCACCCTTTTAGGGGCACTCCTTTAATAGCAACAGCTATCAAGTTGGCGTTTCATCAAGCCTGACAATCATTTTCTCTATGACTTTCTCTATGGCTTACTTCATCTCTGTTCACAAATACCTGGTTAACTATTTCCAATAATGGTGATGTATTCATGCCCACAAATCCTGCCTGCTTCTGCAATTTTCTCCTAGTATCTTCTGCACACTGATTGACTAATGCCATATTTACCATGAGTTGGTTTTCAGGGCTCTCAGGATCGAAAGGAGTATACGTGTGATAGGCTTTACCAGCCTCTCATAGAACTGTGCTGGACTTTCCTCTTTACCTTGAATGACCTCAGAGACTTTATTGATGTTTGTAGCCTTCTGGGCTTCCTTTTTCAATTCTTTCAGTAAGGCTTCTCTATACCAGATTAACCTCTGCATGCCCTCTAGGGTGTTTTGATCCCACTGGGCTCAGTCCCTGGTAACTGGATCCTGACATACTCTTGGGGGTTCTGGTAATCTGCAGGAACATGCTCCTCTAACCATTTGGAGGTAGCTTGGAGTACTCTTTGCCTTTTGTCAGTGTTAAGAAGATACATAAGCAGCTGGTGGCAGTCAGCCCAAGTGGGGTTATGAGTTTGGACGATAGTTTGCAATAGGTTGATGAGAGCTTGTGTCTTCTTAGTATAAGATGGGGTGTTATTTTTCCAGTTGATAAGATCAGCTGAGGTAAATGGCAGGTACATGAAAACATGCCTTTCCACCATGTGGACGTCCTCATCCACTCCTGTATACCTCTGGTCTCTTAAAGGCATCTGCAGCCCTGTATTGGGTCACAGACGGGCTGCTAGAGATGGGGTTGGAGTTCCTCCTGGGAAGCAGGTGGCTATGGGAGGAGTCCCTCCGCATTCTCCCTTGGCTACTTTGGTTGGTTTAAGGGTGTGCAATTCTGGCTGGGGGCTGAGGTTTCAGGCCTGGGGCAAGGAGTCTTTCCTCCAGACCAGGAGGAGGGGATGTTATTGGTAAAAACTCTTCTGCTGCTGGATCTTCCAGGACCTTAGGAGTCAGTGTTCCTTCTGCTGGATCTGCCAGGACCTTAGGAGTCAGTGTCCCTCGGTGGGTGGAGCAGGGTTTTTCCCTAGCTGCCTGTCCATTTGCTATTAGTATGGTTGCTGCCTGTCCTCTCAGCCACTGTGGGGGGTTTAGAACAAGCTGCAGCCATGAATCTATCTACAGGAATTGATCAGGGTGTCCTGGCTCACCGCATGTAACCTCATGCTATACTTTGAGACAAGAGACCTGTCTGGGCTCCCCTCTGAGGGTCAGTCCACCCCAAATGCTGGCCAGTCTACTTCACATAAGGTCCTTTAGCTTCCCTGTTGTCATAGTTACTCCATAATCCCCACTAAACCCCTTCTTGAAAATTTTCAGCATAGTCCCTACAGGGCTAGGCTTGCTATGAATATGACCCATGTTTTGCACAGAAAAACAGTCCTCGAAGACAGTTAAGAGATTTTACTCCACCCACAGTTGTTCTCAGCCAGTATAGCATGACACACCCTCTCTCACTTTTGCTTTAGGCCTGTAGGATCATCCCCCTCTCAAGGAGTGTTTCAGAAGCCGCTTGACTTTGGAGTGTTTGTTAATCCCCTCTCAATGCCTAGATTGAGAGGGTGCCTCCTTCCAGCCATATGCTGATTGCCCCTAATCCTGGTCAGCCCCACAATTCACTCAGAGCTTGGGGTCCCCTCTAATGGACCTGCAGCCATCACATTTCACAGCTGATGTATCCAACTGGACTCCTCCAATCGCTCACACAATTGCACTCATCCCTCCAGTTTCCTCCACTCAGTATGACGTGACACACTCTGTTTCACTTTTGCTTCAGGCCAGTAGGATCATATCCCTCTCGGGGAGCGTTTCAGACACTACTTGGCATTGGAGTGTTTGTTAATCCCCTTTCAATGCCTAGATAGCAAGGGTACCTCCTTCCAGCTGTATGCTGATTGCCCCTAATCCTGGCTGGCCTCATAATTTGCTTGGAGCTTGGGGTCTCCTCTAACACACCTGCAGCCCCCACATTTCATGGCTGATGAGTCCAATTGGACCCCTCCAATCACTCACACAATCACGCTCCTCCCTCTACCCAAATCAAAACCAAAAAAACCCACAACTTTCAAGGTTAGTAAGAGAGAGAGGGGGAGAGAGAGAGAGCAAAAGCTGAGTTCAAGAGTGCCAAATCTGGCACACATGGGTGATTAGGCCACACTTCCACCTAAAGGAGGTGGGCAAGTTTCCCAGAATCGACCCTACCATGTTTCTGTTGTCTGGACACTCCAAGTATCCATCCGTTCCTTTTCAGTGTTCAGCCACTGGGTGGATCCACATTGTGGGGTTTTTCCTGCTCTGCTCTGGTGAGACTTTCTCCTGGGGCCAATACTTGCCCGGGAGCACTCTCAGGAATTGCATTGCCCAAGCAGGAGGGAACCCCCTGCAGGGATGCTCTGAAGGGCTAGACAAAACCACCTGAAAGGCTGTGCTGGCCCTCCACCAACTGAAACTCACTTCCTGGTCAGGGAACCAAATAATGAAGCAGGAAGGGCCGCAAAACAAACTTCTAGAACACCAAACTGGTAAGAAAGTGGTGATTTATTCAGCCAGGAGCAGGTGGTGGATCTGAATGCTCCAAGTAGCTGAGCACCTCTAACAAAGAAAATCCCTGCCCTCTAGAAATTACATGTGAAAGGGTCTTGGGCTTACAACTCCAGAAATTATATGTGAAAGGGTCTTGGGTTTACAACTCTAGAAATTACATGTAAAAGGGTCTTGGTCCATGGAGTAGGCTTGGGGTACGTGACTTAGATGGGGTTTAATCATGTTTAAGTAAAACCAATGCCTCCCAGAAAGATTCCTCCATACCATACCTGCAATCCATAGGAGGGTAATTAAAGGAGGCACTGGGTCTGCCAGCCATTACTTCTCTTATTGAAATGCAATGTGGAAGTCGAGGGAGAGATGATCTTAGATGCTTAGGGGTGATTAAGGGTCTCTTTCCTCAGCATGATGTAAATTAACTGTTGTTATTATTTTGATTTATGCTGGAGTGACCTTACATCTTGGTTTGCTCGGGGCAGTCTCGGTTTATTTTTGTCTTACTGATAAAATTGTTAGCAACTTCTTTCATTCTCTGAATCCATTTATTCAAGCCTGTATGGAAGAAATTTTCTAGCTTGTTTGTTTAGAATTTTAATATGGAGTATTTTAATTCTATTTAAATCTCAATATCTTTGGATTCAGACACCAAGTTTGCATGGCCTATTCTACAAAGATATTCATTTGGCTCAGGGCAAGTAAATGTTTATTTGTTTCCATTGTTGCTTTTGGTTTTGCCAAAAGATTAATATTCTTATGTTATAATGCTCTACAAAAGTATTTTGATATAATGTATTCATTGCTAATCAACTTAGTATCCTATATATAATTATTATTTCTAGATAATTGAAAAACAGTATATACTATTACAGCATTGCTCAAAGTTTTCACATCATTGCCCCTATGAACATTAATGTTTGCATGAAAGAGTTAACCAAAATAAAAGGAATTTTGGAGGCTTTTATAAGAAAGCTGATAACATAATTTATCAAATTTTCTTAAAATTTATACCATTATAAGAAAAATAAATATTAAAGAAGACATTAAATATTGAATTATATAAAACTTCCAAATAAAATCTTTTTAGTTTTAGAAAAAGTGGAGCAATTTTTTATGAATATAATTTTATATGGATTTTATTTTTGTAGTGGTTAAATGTAATTCTGATCAAAGCTGTTTAAATCATCTTTTCACTTTATTTCCAGTTATCATCAGTGATAAATTTGACACCAATACGAAGCAAAAATAGTAAAAAGAAAAACAAATTATTTATTGTTGGGGACAATAAAAATTTTTTTATGAATATAGTTTTCAAAATCAATTGAACTTCTTCACATCAATAAATTGAAAATCATAATGGTTTCTCTAAAGCATACACAGTTGTTCTAGTAGTCTGTTTTTTAAAAAAAAAATAATAATTTCAAAGTAACTTCTTCTAAATTAGATTTCTCCCACATCTGAATTCATAAACTTCATTGGCCCACATTAGTCTATTCTCATGATCTTATTAATTTCTATTAAATTGATCCATGTATTCAGATTAAAATATGTCACTTTAGTAACCCATTTTCTTTTCTTTTTCTTTTCTTTTTTTTTTTTTTTTTTTGAGTCAGGGTCTCACTCTGTCACCTAGGTCAGAGTGCAGTGTCACACTCACAGCTCACTGCAGCCTTGACCTCCGGGGCTCAAGTGATCCTGTCACCTCAGCCTCCCTAGTAGCTAAGTCTACAGGTATGCACCACCTTGCCTGGGTAATTTTTTTGTATTTTTTTTTGTAGAGACTGGGTTTTGCCATGTTGCCCAGTCTGGTCTCAAATTCCTGGGCTCACTTGATCCATTGGCTTCGGCCTCCCAAAATGTTGGGATTACAGGCAAGAGTCACTGTGCCTAGCCAGTAGTAACCAACTGTCAAGGAAAATAAGTATCTTTTAATAAATCTGCAAAATGGGAGTCATTCTGTAATTTTGTGCATAAACTCTTTGTGTTTTTGTTTTTAAACTAAAAAATAGCTTTATTTTATTTTATTTATTTACTTTTGAGATGGAGTCTCACTCTGTCACTCAGGCTGTAGTGCAGTGGCACGATCTTGGCTCACTGCAACCTCCACCTCCTGGGTTCAAGCAATTCTCTTTCCTCAGCCTCCCGAGTAGCTGGGACTAAGGGCATGTGCCACCATATCCAGCTAATTTTTGTATTTTTAGTAGAGATGGAGTTTCAAAATGTTGGCCAGGCTGCTCTCCAACTCCTGACCTCTGGTGATCCTCCCATTTTGGCCTCTCAAAGTGCTGGGATTACAGGCATGAGTCAGTATGCTTGCCAAAAATAGCTTTATTGGTGTATAATTAATATACAATAACCACACATATTTAATATGTATAACTTTATGAGATTTGGCATGTGCATATATTCCTAAAGCTATCACCACAATGAAGTCAATAAACATTTTAATCATCTCCAAAAGTTTCTTCATGCCTCTTTGTTTTTATTGGTTTGTGGTAAAAACACTTAACATAAAATCCACCCTTTTAACAAATTTTAAGTGACAATAAAGTGCTGTTACTTATAGGCATTATGTTGTGTAGCAGAACTCTAGAATTTATTCATTTTGCACAGTAAAACTTTATACCATTGAATATAACTCGTTTTCCCCTTTCTCCAGCTTCTGGCAACCACTACTCCATTTGACTCTTTGAATCAGAATCTTGTAGAGATATCTGCACAACACCATATTTACTATGACATTATTCAAAATAGTTAAGACATGAAAGTAATCTAAATGTCCATTTATAAATGAATAGATAGAGCACACAGCTCTTGAATATCTTTCTTCTGGAAACTAGCACTGTGCATGAAGCAGTAAAGTGCTTATTTTGAGCTTATTTTCTGACATCAAAGCTGAAAAGAGGCAAGTCTAGCACTTTGGGTTTTATACATTAATCAGTTTGATGTATTTATTTAAGTATTCATAACTACAAGGTTATATTTACATACGAGAGCTTCTTTGTGACTAAAATCCTGTTTTATTTGCAATTCCATGTTTCCTGAATGAAATTGTAAAGACATACCTCCTTCTTCTCATTGCATAACACTGTCGTTACACACACACACAGCTTTCCATAATAACTTTTTTTATGAGAAGGAGTCTCACTCTGTCACCAAGCTGGAGTGTAGTGGCATGATCTTGGCTCACTGCAACCTCCACCTCCTGGCTTCAAGCAATTCCGCTGCCTCTGCCTCCCAAGCAGCTGGGATTACAGGTGCAGGATACCACACCCAGCTAATTTTTTGTATTTTTAGTAGAGATAGGGTTTCACTGTACTGGCCAGGATGGTCTCGATCTCCTGACCTCATGAACTGCCTGCCTCAGCCTCCCAAGGTGCTGGAATTACAGGCATGTTTAAAGGATTCATTAACTGCTTCAAAATTTTTGGCATATTTCTGTAGAACAAACACATTGATCTTAAATATTTATTTTCTGAGATTCTAGCTAGTGCTATTAACTGTGCTTAGGAACTAAGAGCTGTAGATTCACCAACATGCAATGTAAGCTTTTTAAATCTCATAATTATCTGGATTTGTGTCGTCTTTATGTAATTTTTCATGTTGCTGCTCCACGTCATATGAGTTTGTTTCAACAATAAATGTTTTATTTCTTTGCTAAATTTGTATGAAACAAAGCGTAAAAAATTGTAATAGGCTGGGAAAATAAGCAATTTTGCAATCAAAACATTTTGTGTTTATCTGTTGACTGTAGTATTTTGTAAAGAGCTTCTTGGGCTTGATCCGAAAATGACACAAGTGATCTCATAGAATTACAGTGCTTTTAAATTTGTGCTTACAAAAAATCACCTGAAATAATCTGAGGTCTAATTTTTTTGAGAGATCAGGTGTTGGTGGTCTGAGTGACACCCTTGTTTTATTTTCTAACTTTGTCATCTAGACAAAGTCTTTGACTAAGAAAGAAAAACACACTGAGGAATATGAGTTAAATTTGAGATGTTCCTCATTTATCAACCCGTTATCTGGTTTAACAGGATAGAAATTCTGGTAACTTCGTAAATCATTTTTTATCAGGCAAAATAGCCACAAAAGACCCTGTTTGCTCTTTCATGCCTACTTGTATATGTGTGTCATGAATTTTGAAAGTGTAACCATTTAATTGCAGGCAAAAAATTCAGGTTCTTAAGATAATTAGTACATAAAATTTAATCATAAGAACTGATACAATTTTTAATAAAAATATGTCTCTAATATAAAAATATTTTATATTACAGTTACTATTTTCAAAATAGTGACTACTACCACAGTTGCAGCTAATATTATCATTTTTATTATTCTTTTTTAACTTATCAGGTTATATAAGTTGATATACATATATGAAGTCATTTATACCTCCATTTCTTTTTGTATTACTTTTTATTATCCTACTGCTTTCTGACCATAGTTTGAATACAGTCTTCCAGTAGTAAATTCAAAAAATTCAGAAGTTGCAAACTTATAAGTCCCATGTTTTTAATAAAGGACTTAATACAGATCGTAAAACATTTCATAGGCTGTGTTGAAATACAGTAGTGTATTTATGTTTACTAGTGAAAGAAATTTGAAGGAACACAAAACCAAAATCTAGAAATAGAACACAAAATCAGAAAGGAAGGCAGTACTTATATGAACATTAATAACTTAATTTCTTGTAGTTTTTCTCAAGTTTTGAGATTTAAATTATCCAGAACACAGGCTTTGAGTAAAGATTCTATTGTTATTTTATTTAACAACAAATAAGAATGTTTCTGAGGATGGGAAATACTTTTTTATTTTTGTTTAAGAGGAATCATGTGATTCTGACATTAGTCTAGCAAATAGAACTGCCATAGCATTCAAAAAGATACAAAAAATAATAATTAATGGGAATTGTTTTCTAACAGCTTTCCAAAAAGGAAGTTTGAAAATCCTAACATAAAGTTGTGTTTCTTGATGGCAATACTTTCTTTTCCAGAAGTATTTTGTCAGTTATTTTGTGCTGTACATGGATGGCCAGTTATTCAGAGGATTTGATAAAGCAATAGATTGTGTACTGTGAAAATAAAGACAAAAACAGCAAGTGTCTTGAGGCCTATGTTATAAGTTTTAAGGTTGTATTGGCAGATAGCAGAAATCAAAGGAAAATTTAAAAAAATATGTAAGAGAAAGCCTCATTGTGAATACAAGACAAAGGAAATAAAATTCCATGTAGGTGATAGCCAACACAGATATCAACGTAACAACGTTCATTACAGTAAAGATTTCTGTTTGGTTTCTTCATTGTCATATCCCAGGTACCCACAGCATAGAACACCCAATATTTATTGAATTACTAGGTCAATAAATCGATAATGAATGGCTGCCGAGGCTGCCCAACATAAGCCAGAAGATAAAAAAGAATGAAGGAAATACAAAAACTGGAGAGAAAGATGAACCTAGGTAACAATGACTCAAAGAAACCTAAAGTGAACTGAAGAAAACTATGCCATGAAAGAGGAGAAGCTCTGTGGACCATGCATCTCATTATCAGATGATTTTAGTTACTCCATCACATTAACATTCAAGTTCAGTTGTGCCTAACTCAAGATCAATTTTAGTTTACCTGTTAACTCCTGATATAGTTTTGTGGGTACAGATCGTATGTAGGGAAGAGAAGACATCGTGAGAAAATATTTGCTTCCAAAGACTAAGTATAATGACCCAGATTGACTATTTCCATTTATAGCTCCAGGGAAATCAAAACCATTCAGTTTTTATAACCTAATGAAATGTTACATTTGAGGCATCTCACATACAATGGAAAAAGATCAGGTTTGCTTAAGGGCTCACACATCTTATGTGGCATTTCTGGAGTTAAGTAGTTAAAGCAAATACTGTCCTAACTACCTGTCATCTTAACCTTTCTGAGATAAAACCTTTTCTCTGTTGCAGAAAAATTATAGAAGGCTTCAAGTTATAGTTCTCTTAATGGGGCAAAAAAGCCCCAGGAACATATATAACAGTAGTTACTCTCAGGTCACAAAGAACAGCCCCACAGGGCAAGCTTGAAAACCAAACTCCAGCCATTGTGACATGTGGGGAATGACATTTGAGATCTTTCCCTAAAGAGAAAGCAACTCAGTGATTGCTTTTGCTTTCTATTTTTCACTCTGCTTTGCTGTAGGTCAGTGTCAAACTATCACACTGTTTGCAGCTGTGAGAAGGAAACAGTATGCCGAGTCCTAATACTCTGAAACCCTTAAGTATCATTATTCCATTCTTTGCAATTATTTCTTAGTCCTCTGCAGTGGATGCTGGCCAGGTACAGTGTAGAACCAATGAATAAGGAATAGAATGTGGATTCTTGCAATTTTGGCACAGTTAAGGATTTCTTCAACTATAATGCAAGTTCTCTATGGGTGAGACTTGTTCATTCCCTTGTGTAGCCCTTATTTTTTAATAATGATATATTATATATCAAGAAATATCTGTTGAATAAAGAAAAGTACATAGACCCTTGTGTTCTCACAAGACCTTAACTCACAATGATAAGGCAGTGAGCTTGTTTTTACTTCATGCTTCATGTCTTACAGTTCCTTACTGTATGTTATTGCTTGTCTTTATTTTGTTCTTAGATAGGCAAACACATTTGCAATTTCTCTATCTGGTGACTTATAACTGTGATGTTGAACATTTGCTTGCTAAGAGAAGTAGCTCATTGAATCCCAAATGCCTACCATAGTGCCTAACAGAGATGGTGCTCAGAAATATTTGTTGAGAGAATAATCAAATGTGTATTGTATATATTTAAGATGTGTTATTAATGACAATTCACAAATTTGGCCACTATTAGTTGAAAACACAGTGTTTGCAAAGAACTGCATGCCCCATATGCCAAAGGCACTACATTAAAGTATGAGAAATGACCAAAGCCCTGGTGCCAGTATGAGTGGGGAACTAGATATAGTTAAGACAAACAGGTAAGTAAAAATATGAGGCTTTCTATGCAAACACTTCAGAATGAGAAGCACAGAGAAAAATTGGTGGAAAAATTTAAAGATGGACTGATCATGGTAGGCTAAAGAGGACAGAGACACCTGATTGAAAGTGAAATAATTTAAACTCCCCTTCAGTGAGTGTGTCAATTGGCATGCAGAGGGAGAGGAAGGGAATTGCATAATAACTGGGTACATTAGTGCCAGGCTTTCTCTAGTTCAGCATACCCCAGGAAAACTTTTCTTTATTCAGATACTCAAATAAACCAAGGTTTTTTTCTTACCTGAGAGCCTTTTCCATGCAATTTTTTTGACCTGGAGTATACATTGCTTTTCTCCTTTTTCTGCAATTCAACTGGTTTACTTTCAGTTCTCATCTGAAATTTTATTTCTTTATGAAAACTTCCCTCTTTCACCTCTCCCCCTTCACTCTAATCACTGCCATCACACTCATTAAGCCAGCTTCTTCTCTAACACACTTTTGTAGCATTTCATAAATCTTTATGGGACATTTGCCATTACTGTAATTAAATAAATCAATTAATTTTTAATTTGCTGTTTACAGTCTTAATTGTTTTATCACTGGACTATTAGCTCCATGCTTGAAAATATTTTATCACTCAAATCAGCAACTAGAATAAAAATCTTGACACAGAGGGTACTCGTTAAATTCTTATTAAGTTACTAAATTAGCATGAGCTTTCCTTAAGTATAAGTCCAAAAATGTCAGGGTCATAAAAATATTTGATTAAGTCCCATAACATTTGGGGTAAAATTTGACAGTCCACTGTAGAAAGCCTTGAGCCTTTTGGCCCCTGTGATGGCTATAACAATGAACATTGAAAATTCAAGAAACTAAATAATTCTCCCAGCTAACAAATTATGAGAAGGGATTGTTGTTGTTGTTTTAGAAGGTGCTCAAACAATTTAATGTCATTAACGTTGAATACAGAGCAAAGATTTCTGTCTACTTATTTTTCCAGGTCACTATTTCCACATTTTTAGGGAAAATTTCACATTTTAGGGAACTCAGTCCCACCCCATCTTAACTCTGTTATCCTTGTTCCCCAAGAAAATGAAGTTATCTCTGGCCAAATCCTATGTGTTCTTATAGCTACTATAATTTGGTTCTTTCTTTGTAACACTCCCACCTTCCTCAAGCATCAACTTTAGCCCTCAGCACATTTTAACTTTTGCATTAATCGTTTCCATGTTCTCTTCTTTTCTTCATGTAATCTCTACCTGCTTGCCTCAATGGCAACTATCTTTTTGGGGTCACACTCTCGTATGTCCCTCTTAAATTATAGCAATTTCCTGTCCCATATCTCAGAGATACGGCATTGTCTGCAGTCTTCAGAGTCCTTTTTGTTAATATCAAGAAATTACTTTTTTACTCACTTTAAACAAATAAGCAAAATTAGCACACAGAAACTTACTTCTCTGAAGGTTTTGTTTGTTTGTTTGAAGGTTTTAATCTCTCATTTTGCTGCTATTGACACAAATCTTCTATGTTGTGGTCATTTACAAAGACTCTGTGACTCACTGACGATTTCTATAATTGAGTCTTAGTTTTCTTATACCCCAATGTCTGTCATCACCAAGGTGGTGGAGTGTTCTAACAGGTGAACCATATAATAACCAAGCTTCAGTGGTTCATACTACCTTCAAACCAAAAATCTTCATCTCTTTCCTTTTCAACTCTTTCTACTCCTACTTCTTAATTTTATTTTTTCCATTTCATAATCTATGTCCCATTGCTACATGCTGGAACAATTTATTACTATGTTGTAATATAATATATATTAATAATACCATGATAATCTTAAACTGAAGATGTTTTTACAAATAGAATTTGAAATGAATCTAGAATGAAATCTTTAAATCTACTATATTTGCCTTGGTTTTAATTGAAGCCCTTCAAAGCAGGCTGGTTTAAGAGATCAGATACCTATTCATACCAGTGTCTTTTCTCCTTTGAGATCAGTCCTTTAATTTCACACTGTCTCATATGAACAAATGCTAGTGAATGCCTAATGTGTGTTTGAAGGAAACCAAGCCAAAGAGTCTCTGAGGAAGAAAAGGTGCAGTACAATAGAACAAACAGATTTACTTTACCAGAAATAATATAATTTTCCTCATTTTCCAAAGAGCCATGCTTGGATACTTATTTGCTTTACATATAAAATATCTCAAGGTTCCATACATGGGGTTACCTAAATCACAGGAATTTTGATTTCTTCATCAAAGAAGAGAAGAAGTGTCCACCTCTAGAAAAGCAGACTATTACAACTTGGAAATAATAGTTTACAAACTTAATTCATTAACGTTTTTTAATAGAAAAATAAAGAAAACAGAGAAAGTCATAGTAAATAAAAAGGAAAAACATACATTTATAATTACATTTGAAAAGGCCCCAGCAGCTAACTAGGGAAGTGAAAAGGGAAGGTAGGAGCTAGAGTGGGTCCAGCTATAACCCTTCAATCCTACTTCCTGCCTTATCCCTACACCTGCTACACACTAGACCAGATGTAGAATAGACATTTTTGTGTTGATGAAAATACTCTGTAATCTGTAGTCTCCAATGCAATAAACCCTAGTAACATGTGTCTAACAGCACTTGAAAGTTGTCTAATAAAATAAAATAATTAAATTTTAATGTTATTTTATTTTAATTTACTTGAATTTAAACTTATATACTCACCTATGATTGGGGGCCACCATATTAAATAGCATAACCAGAAACTTTTTCTTTAGGTTTTAGTGCTTTTTCACTGCCACTCTACTGATTCTATTTAAACTGATGAAATTTGAACTTTTCTTTTTTATTACTTCACCCCTACAACATAAGCTTTATGTCTTTTTGTGTCTCCAGTATTTATCATGGAGTATGAAAAATATTAAGTGCTGAAAAATATTTATCAGGTAAGTGCCTGAATAAAAAAGCTTGAAATTACAGCTTCTCTAATTCTTAAACACATTTTACTTTACTCAAAAGTGTCATTGTGAAAATAAAATGATCATGTTAAGGCAATAGAAATCTTACTGCCTATTCAAAAACAGAAGATATAATTTTGTTGTATAACTGTTGCTTTAAGGATTATCCTGAAAATTTTAGTAAAATCCCTTTAATGTGATAAAATTAGATATCAATATAACACATATAACTTATTCAAGTAAAAAAATAAATTTTAAAACATATCATAATGCTTATTTAGATTGAGAGATTCTATATATTTATTCATCTGTCAAATAATATTTTATGTATTATGGATGCATCAAATTGGATAAATTGTAATCCTTCACCTAGTTGAGTCCTTCAATCCAGTTGAATTTCTGGATAACTGTAATTCCAACTCTAGGAATCTATCCTAAGGAAATCATAAGAGAAAAGACAAAAATCATAGCCTATTTCATACTTATTTTAGTTCTAATTAATTAATTAGAACTAATAAATTACTAATAAATAAACTAATAAATTACTGTAAGTTACATTTAGATAATGGTGAAATAAATTATTCTACCACTACGTTGGAAGAACATTCAGCCATTATGTTTATAAGCTAAGGTAATAGTTAACCTTATGAATCAACTTTACTGGGTTAGGAGATGCCAGATAATAATTGAAAAAAAAAAAAAACATTTCTGAGAGTGTCTGTAAGGGTGTTTCTAAAACCACTAGCATTTGAATCAGTATGCTAAATAAAGAAGGTCCATCTTCACCATTGCAGGCAGGCACCATACAATACATTGAGGGCTACTGAGCAGAACTAGAAGGTGAAGGAAGGGTGAGTTCTCTCTCTTCTAAACCTTCAAATATTTGAGCTACTGGTTCTTGGGCTTTTAGACTTCAGACTCTGGGATTTGCACCTTATCTCACTGCCTTCTTGGGGATAGGAGTTATATCATGGGTCCCACTGGCTATCAAGCCTTTGGACTCAGAGTGAATTGCATCAGCAGCTTATCTGGTTCTCCAGGTTGCCGAGGGAATATTGTGAGATTTCTTGACCTACTTGCGTGACCCAATTCCCGTAATAAATCTCCTCTTACACATCTATTGTTTCTGATTTTAAAGAATCCTGAACAATACACATGTCAGTGAAATATTAAGCAATATGTATAAAGAAATAAAACAAATAGAAAGTTACATTGCCAACATTACGTCTTGTAAAAATATGTTTCTCTTTTTTGACAAAAGCCTGGAAGATAATATGTTGAAAAGAAACATGTGTTGTTAAGAGTATAACATTTGGAAGGAGGGTGTTTCTTCTTTTATGTGTTTGATATGTTGTTTAAAATTTTTTATATTATAAAATAAGTCAAGGAAAAAGATCATGTTGAAAAATAAAAAGGACAATAAAATCTAGTACTTAACATTTTATTGTTAAACATGTTATTACTATCTGTCATGCATAAAATTTCTGACACAATTTTGTCAGAAATTTTATGCATGACAGATAGTAATAACATGTTTAACATTAAAATTATAAGTATTAGATTTCACTCACTCAGCTGCTTTTTTTAGTGAGATGTTTTTCTTTCTTCTGTCATATAATATTTTGCAAAAATCTGAATTAGTAGCTTTTAGGTCATTTTTAGAAGTAGTGTCATTTTAAGTGTGTATATGCTAAAATTTGAAATATAACCAATCAACAGATGTACAGTAACTGCTGTCACCTCAAGCTCACTATATAACAGAAACCATAAGAACACAAAGACAACATGACATTGATTCTGTACGGTTTCTTTAGCAATATATAAACCACAGTGAATATTTAACAAATGTTAATTAATATGTTCTTTTATATAAATTGTTAGCATTTATGAATCATACTTTAGTTTTCTAATCTAAAGTTATAATTTGGTATACAAAAGAGTTTCATAACAAGTGAGATATGGAAAACCAGGAATCAAACTTTTAAAGACAGTCTCCACTAGTAATTATTTAATATAACAATTTAAGTTCATATGCAATGCTAGTAAGTGATGAGGAAAACTGAAAAGCAAGCATAAATGAAGTAATCATAAATAGGTTTCTAATTATTGTATTAGTTTCCTCTACTCTCTAGTATGGAAAGAATGTGCTTCTCAGATGTAGTTCCATTTGTGGTTAAAATTCATGATTTAATATAATTGATAAAATATCTCAATCAAAAAATCAGAGTTTAATTAAGAGCAAGCTTGCATAAAAGGAAGTTCATGTTCAATGGGCAAGAAATTAGACATATTATTGCAGAGATAAGGGGCAACAAGTTGCACTAAGAGGAAAAAAGGACTTTCAGTTTATAGAGGAAAGAATAAATGCACTTTTGATTGTTGAGTATGGTTTTGTATTACAATCTTCTCAGTTTGTTAGAAAATTCCCAGAGAGACTATGATGGAACAGAGCCGAGCTTCACTGAGTTATGAAGGAACTCAGAGATTTGAATGCTGCCTTGATAAAAAGGCAGGTCATGTAGTGTTCTTCCTGGGTGGCATTTTCAGGGCTGGGACTGAGATCAGCAAGAATAGAGCATTTATTCAATTACTGTTGCAAAAAGGTGGCAGCTTCTGAAAAATCATTCTCAAAAATTAAAGGAAAATCAATGCAATGAGATATCATTTTGCAAATGCCAATTATTTATTTCATTTGTTATTTTTATATGAACATTATTTATCACTAAATTTACTCTCAACTTTTCTCTCTTCCTCCATCATTTGAACACAGTTGAAAACACACACAATAATGTAAGCTTTGTGAGAGCAAAGAAGTCTGCTCTATTTGCTCAGAACCTAAAACTGTGATTAAAATTCATTTAATGTCACATAAATCCCAAACTAGTTAGAATTGTACCAGGAAGCAGGAATTTCACAGAAGTCATCTTTCTCCAGAGACTCTAGCCTCTTATAATGTTGTTGGGAACCTTTTCTCTCTCTGGCTGAAAACCACTAAAATCTAGTATTTCTTATTCATAAAAGTTACCATACATTTGTATTTACATCTCTGAATTCGGTGCCTTAAAAGCATACTACCTCTTCTAAAATGAAATACATAGATATAAAGCTTAATTTTTCTTCTTTTGAAAGAGGAAAATTTATATTAACTGGTAAAAATGTATCTAAATTCTACTAAAATATAATTGATAGGCTTTTGTTTTCTACTATGAAAAATTATCCAGGACACCTTGATTACATTTTCAGGGAGAGAGAGACAAAAGGAGGAAGGGGTAATATAAAAATATATGAGATAGTATTAGCATGTGGTAGAAATTTAGTCTTATTTTCCCTAATTCTTTAAGATATTATGTTTTTATAATAATCTGTTGTAATGATCTATGAAAACACAGTAATGCTTTTTTCAAAGAAACAAATTGAGAAGGCAGAGCCCTTCAGAGCTTTCATTTATTTCCAAGGAGAAATAAAAAATGATACAATAGGATTTAAGTTAAAAGAATATTTAAAGGGTCTGGATTATTTGTCACTCTACATATATTTATTATAATGTTCATTCTCTATGTTTTCCCTTAAGTGATATAGCAGAAAAAAAACAGGAAAAGCTAAAAATGAAAATGGAACACCTACATATGTTCAGGGAGAAAAGTCAGGAAAATAAAGCTAAATGATACTAAGCTATGCCACAGTAACAAATGAATAATAAAATATAAGCTATTTAAATTCATCATCCAAATTCTAGTGTAAAATTGTAGTTTTCCCTGCTAGCCTATTTGAGGTGATGAGTAAGGGACCCTTGTAAGTTTCTGGGACATAGAATAAGTGCAGCACCAAGCACAGCCTTTTTTATTTATCTTATTGTCAAAACAGCTGGCCAACAAATGTCTCATTAGAGTTGGCTTCTGATTTACTCTTAAATTCTTTGTTTTGTTTTTCATAGGCTCTAAGAGGATATCAATGCACATTTACTTAAAAAAAATTACACAGGAAAAGAGAATAAGAAAAAAAATCAAAATGCTACAAATTACTACTATATTCCTTTAGTCTTCTATTAAGTGTCATTTATTTCTTAATGCTAACTTTTGATATTTTAAGTTGCTAATGATGCCTGTGTGCCCCTTTTATTCTCAAACATTCTGTGGCCAAAATTCAGCCCAATTGACCACCATGTACAGGCCGTATGATCATTTATTCAGGCTTCCGCAACTTTAAAATGTATTTACTTTAAATTTGATTTTGGTTTCTAATTTTAGAACAAAAATTTTGTAACCTTCACATAATATGAAACATTAATTGGCTGTCTTAAGTATAATTTGTTTTTGGTATCTGTGTAAAAGCCCTTTTATTATATTTTTCTCAAGAGAAACACAAGAACATTTCAACCTTCTGTTGTACCATTCTCTTCCATTCCCACATCACTCTAGCCACAATTTTAAAGAGACTAGTCCAAGGTATCACTAAGGGCAAGAACTTCCCAGTGCCATGCCCCTCCCATCTCTCTCCATCTGGGAGATTCAATCAACATCTCTTTTAATTTTTGAGGGCACGGGAAGAATCAAAAGTCAATCACCCCAGCAGAAGTCTAAGGAACTCCTTTCTTTGGCCAGGGATCTTTGAGAAGGCGGGGATTCCTCCCAGGTTAAAAGTGCCGTTCTTCGACACCCCTTCAGACTTCATGTTTGGATCCCCTTCCACACTCTCTCTCGTATGGAAGTTCTCTCTCCTCTTCTGCTTTTTTTTCCTCTTTCTCTACCTAAAATAAATTCACTTTCTGCAACTCTGAGTTCCCATATTTACTTTGCAAGTGCACCTGGTCCCCTCTCTCATTATTGAGAGAGCAGGAGACCAAGAACATTGGAGAAACGTCCTCTCAGGGGAGCTAAGGGCTCCCCTGAACCCCAAAATTGTCATGTTAGAAATTAAAGGAGTACTAAAAAAAAAATGACAGGCATAGACATGATGACCCAGAATTTTCAATGACCCAATCTGAGACAATATGACCTTAAAATTAATAAACATACTAACTCTTTGAGCAAAATAAAAGCACGTAGGTATACACTGCAAGATGAAAAGAAGGAAGGAAGGGAGGGAAGGAGGTGAGAAACAGAAAAAGAATAAGGAAGAGAGGAGAGAGAAAAAGAAGGAAGAGAAAGAAAGAGAAAGAAAAAAGAATGATAAAGAAGGGAGGGAGGGAAGGCAGGGGAGAAAGCAAAGACCTCTTAATTCCAGTAAAATACTAATTAATAATGCCAGAAAAGATCTATGTGGTGAGCAATATAGCAACATTTAGACCAGTTAAGATCAGTCAAGAATTTCTCCTTCCTTCCCTTCCTCTCTTCATTCCTCTCTTCCTTTCTTTCTTTTCATGTTTTTCTGTCTATGGATTTTAAAATTAGTGAGTGAAAGTTTAATGAGGAACAGGGTATTTACTTATACAGGCTCAATGTATCTCTATAATGTACTCACTAATTATAAAAAGAAGAAATACTAACTCCAATGTGAAGAAATATTGTGGACACCACTTGACTAAAAGACTTAAAGTTAGTATTAACAACAAAGACACCAATCAACATCACTTGTTTCCTAATATAATGCACTAGGAAGAACCTAGTATAATTTCTCTAGTATTACTGGTAAAAATGCATAAAATTTATCTAATCATGAAGAAACATCAGATAACCTTAAATCAGATGATAACTGGTATATATTTTTAAACATAAAAAGATCATGAAAAAAACTGCAGAAATTTTACAAATTAAAAGAGATGAAAGAACAATAAGTAAATGCAAAGCATTACCGTAAAGTGGATTATAGATTGAGAGGAAAATGCAGCTGTAGAAAACATTATTGGGAAGTTAATATTTGAATATAGAGGGTAGATTAGATAAGTATATCAGTGTAAACATCATGATACATGCATTGTCCTTTTCAAAGTAAACAATAAACATTTTAGCTACAAATGTGCAATATCTATAATTTATTGTGAACTGGTGTACAGAAAAACAGAAAATACAAATAATTAAGCAAATGAGTCAATTAATGCCTAGGGATAAAGGGTAGAGGAGAATGTTTGTATTACTCTGACTTTTAAAATGAATCAAAGTAATAGCCATAGCAGTGCTTATTGGGGAAAAATAGTTTGTACTATAAATTAGTATGTGATCTGAATCTAATCATATTTTAAAAATATTTTTAAAATAATCATATTTTAAAAATATTTTTAAAATAATCATATTTTAAAAATATGAATTCAGAAATTACTCAATACTTAGATATACAATCAAGAATTATGTCTCATATGAATATACTTCAAAATCTAAGAATAATTAGAAAGTATTATATGAACTTAAAATCCAGGATATCCTCTAACATGGAATCACTGTTTACAGTATAAAAATCAGAACCAAATACAGACCTATTGTTTGTTTACAGAATTTTTATAGATGTCAGAAAGATAAGTCTTACTAAACACCAAATATACTTTTATCATCTTCAAAGGAAAACAACGTTCAGTCTGTAAAAGTAGAAAATACATGGCTAAAGGGAAAAATAAATCCCAAGATGAATGATTATTAGAGATTACTAAAGTAGAATTAACCATATTACTGAACTTCAAACTATACTACAAGGCTATAGTAACCAAAACAGCATGGTGCTGGTACTAAAATAGGCACATAGACTAATGAAACAGAATAGAGAGCGCAGAAATAAGGCTACATCTCTATGACAATCTGATCTTTGACGAAGCTGACAGAAGCAATGGGGAAAAGACTCCCTGTTCACTAAATGGTACTAGGATAACCAGCTAGTCATACACAGGAGATTGATGCTGGACCCCTCATTTTCACCATATAAAAAAAGCAAATCAAGATGGATTAAAAACTTAAATGCAAAACACCAAACCATAAAAAAACCTGTAAGGCAACCTAGGCAATACCATCCTAGTTATAGAATGGGCAAAGATTTCATGACAAAGACACCAAAAGCAATTGTAACAAAAGCAAAAATTGACAAGTGGGATCTAATTAAATTTAACAGCTTCTGCATAGCAAAATAAACTATCAACAGGGTAAACAGACAATCTACATAATTAGATAAAATATTGACAAACTAAGCATCTGACAAAGGTCTAATATGCAGCATCTATAAAGAATTTAAACAAATTTACAGGAGAAAAACAGCAACTGCATTAAAAAGTGGACAAAGGAAATGAACAGACACTTTTCAACAGAAGTCATACCTACAGTGAGCAAGAATGTGAAAAAAAGCTCAACATCATGACTCGTTAGACAAATGCAAATCAAAGTACAGCAACCCCTCGTGATACATGTTTACTTAGGTAAAAAACCTTCACATGTCACCCCACGGCTAAAATAAAAAAAGATTATCAAAAACCTTAGATTTTTAGGCCACAAACATTGCCTCCATGCTATGAAAATAAAAGGAAAATTCAGTTATTGACAGAATCTGACAACATTGGATAAACCATGAAGAATATAAAACATGTTACAAGCCTGAAAATACCCAACTACTACTTAATTTTCTAAAAGAATTTAAAGTAGCTGTGATAAGGGTAATGGTGAGACTCCTTAAACATTCTGGAAAAGATTTATATGAATGTTGCTTAAAATCTCTAGATAAATACATTAATGAATTATTATAACTAATCTGTCTACCTATCTACCTATCTTTCTCTATGCATATATATATATATATATGCAATACAAAATATATATATATATGTTTTCCCCTCTCTTTTTATAGGAAATAGCTCATAGTCCTGGTAGATATAATTACCTGGTAAGTAAGGTAATAACTTAGGCCTAGAGTATCTTGATTTAACAATGCATTAAAATAATTATTTCATTATACAGTTGTAAATAGTAGATAAATAGGGTTTGGAAAACATAGAGTGAAATAGGTGCGTAACTAGGTTACAAAATCATCTTCAGAGGGCACTACTAAATGAAACAATATAAATCCAGAAAGGTATCTCAAGTTCTTGAACACAAGAATCTGTTCCTGACATTTTTCTTAAACACCTCTGCTACATGGATAGTCTGAACATAGGCTGCCTTTTCCAGATTATGCAATTATACAGTATATAATCTTTTGAGTCTTTTCCCTTAGTGCATTTGCAAATTATTCCAAATGCTCCTGTTTTAAATCCAGTATCTACTTCCATTTCTAGAGTACCTATTACTGCTGATGCCTACGTATTTGGGGACTTGCAGAGCCTTTTTTTTTTCTAATTTTACCTCTCTTCACTGACTATTAAAGTTTAGGTTTCCTTTGTCTCCTGTTTTGGTAGTAATCATCATTTGCCTTTCAGTTGCCTAAATTTTGCTATTATTGCCTCCTCTTTATATGAGTTTTGCATGCCCTGTTAAATAAATATTTTATTATTCTTTCTGGTTTCCATGTAGAAGGGAAGAGAGAAGTATATATATATGTCTGATTTCTTCATTTTTACCTGGAAATTAAGCAAATGCTCGTTCACATTTGAAATATCTGGGGGCAGGGAGGAATGGCTCTAGGGTCATATTTCCAGCTTGGGCTGTAATAAAGTAAGAGAAAACAAAATTTCCCTCCTACCCTAAAGAAATAAAGAAAAAAATTATATTGAACAACAGACAGCACAGGATTTATGATCCCTAGGTTTCAAAGAAGACATTAGCAAGTTAATCAAAAAGGGTATGGGATATTTCACATACCTCCCAGCCAGAGATCAAAGGGCTCCTTTTGTGGCATACTTAGGAAGGGGTCAGAAATAAAGTCTTCTAAGAATAGGACCAAATTAGCTCAGACTGAATGCTGTTTTGGTCTCACTTAATAGCAAGCTTCAAAAACATCAAACAGTTTCCATTTAGCTTAACTGTATTCCAGAACAAAGTATACATAGATATACATATATATAGATACAAAGTATATTTTATATACATATACTATATAGATATATATGTATATCTATATTTTAAAGTATATATATATTTAATGTATTTATTTTAAAGTATATATATTTAATATATTTTTTTATATATATTCAAGTAACAAGCAATTTAAAATTCAAACTTTTGGTGAGAAAAATCAATCAATGGAAACAGTTTCAAAACTGACAGATGGCAGAAATAGTAGAAAAAGAGATAAAAACTGTGTGTGTGTCTGTGTGAGAGAGAGGAGGGAGAGAGGCCACACACAAAGAGTACGTGTGTAGGTGTATTTCCAATGTTCAAGAATTTTGAACAAAAATACTGAGCATAATGGACAAAGAAATGGAAGGTATAAAAGAAACTCTCAACCACATTTTATAAATGAAAATTATAATAATCTAAGATGAAAAAGTATGTATGAGATTAAAGGAAGATTAGGCACCACAGAAAAGACTCTAGAAAATATATAAATTATACAAAATTTAAACCATCCAACACTGAGGACAAAATTATTTAAGAAACATCATCTGAATATGAAGGAACTAGCAACTGAAATATTTGGGAGAGGCTGTGCAGAAAACAATATAAATAATCAAGATTTATATTAGAATTCAAATGAGAAAGTATCTTCTACCACTTTATTAACTCATGTCTGAAATCACACTTGTCTATGGCTAAATCTCCTGATGTAATCATTTTTTCCAATGTGATTTTTAAAATTTGTCTCTCTCTTGTTCAATCACTAATCGTTAATTAACCTTATTATGGACCATAAACTTTGAAAAGGATTTGACTTCTGTCCTCAAGGAGATCAGTTTTGATTGTCAGTGAAAATACTTCCCAGATAATGTGTTCATATTATAGTAAATACATAAGAACAAAGAGGGGTGCATTTGCTGCTTCCTCTGAAAAATTGACTTCAAAGTATATCAAAAAACATTGGCTTTCCTAATAATTTTTCTTCATTTATAAAGAGAACAGAGCAATTGAAAAGTTCAATAAGAGCAGTTTTAAATGTTCACTCCATTTCAAAATGCTCAGTAATACAAACAGTGCTTTAAAATAACAAGGTCAATAAAAATTTATGTGCCAAAGTTTTAGTGTTAAAGTGAATCATTATAAATATAGTTGACATAGTTTGACTTTGTCCCAACCCAAATCTCATCTCGTATTGTAGTTCCCATAACCCCCATGTGTTGTGGGAGGGATCTGGTGGGAGGTAATTAAATCATGGGGGAGGGTTTTTCCCATACTGTTCTCCTGATAGTGAGTAAGTTCCATCATTTCTCTGCCTTTTGGTTAAGATCAAGTGAATAAGTCTCATAAGATCTGATGGTTTTATGCAAGGGCAGTTCTCCTACACATGTATTCTTGTCTGCCACCATCTAAGATGTGCCTTTGTTTTTCCTTCACCTTCCACCATGATTGTGAGGTTTCCCCAACCATGTGAAACTGTGAGTCCATTAAACGTCTTTTTCCTTAAAAATACCCAGCCTTGGGTATTTCTTCATAGCAGTATGGAAATGGATTAATACAATAGTATAGGAAATGTCTCAGTAGCCTCTATAAATATCAATATAGCCAAAATATCTTGATTAGTTTGAAATACATTTTTATAAAGCAAGGGTTTTTAAACAACTTATTCATTATTCACTGATATGTAGACTTAATTGAATTCATCAATTAGTCATCAATAAATATAAAATATTTTAAGGCTTTTGAGCAACAAATTATTTTAAACTTTTTCAGTTTTAATATTCAAAAATGTTAAGTATAGATGAGGTGCCAAAAATTCAATCCTATAATATTTAATTTAGTTATGTCATCACTCATTTATCTAACATTTAAGTTTCATAAGTACATTTATGAAAACCTTAGCTTTGGATACTTAATCACATAAATTATAGTTAAAACTTTACTCCCCTCACACATAGGTTTTCTAAGCAGGCAGTTTATCAAACTAGTTTGACAGAAAATTATCAGAAGGAAATACAGGAAAGGAAAAGCAGCAGTAATCTGGGAACTGAGAGGCCTAAATTTTATCTTTGGTCCATTTGTATGACTTTGGAAAATCAAATTTTCTCTACTTCAAAGGTTAAAGAAATTAAATTAAAATTGTCAAATACCCAGGAGGCATCTAGTTATTTCTCATTTATTATATATGGTTTTGCTATCCAATTATAATATAGTTTTTCCTCCATTGAAGTCAGTATGAGCTTTAAAATCATTCTTAACATGGAACTTCACCTGGTCTCTAACAATGAAGTAGATTTGTCAGTTGAGATAAAATGTATTTGGCATTAAATACTGAAATATTTCCAAGATCTTTTTTAATTCTGAAATTTAATGTTCTCTATTGTTCAAATTGTGTAGTTTTGAGAAAACATCTAAAACAATTCTCTTTGCATTCTTTCAACTAAACTTGGAGCTTTCTGATTGATGTGAACAGAAGTCACTTTATAAGATCAAATGCCATGTACTCTTTTAATAATACTTAGGAAACTGTAGTCCACAGTTGTGTTAATTATGTTTCCTTTCAATGGATTAACCACAAGAAGTCGAGTCTCTTAAATGTCCTGATTTAAATGACAATACTGCTTTAACGGTGGATCTGGAGACTCAATAAATGTTAACAACTCGTTAAAGTCAATACAGAGGCAGAGATAATTCAATACTTTGTATAAAAGCTCTAAGAATTAAAGCTACGTGTTTTTGCAATTAACTGTACCCTGAAAATACTAAAAACAGATAATTTAATAAAATATATTTTGTGTAGAAAGTAAGATAGTAAAACATTTCTGAACACTGTGAACACTTGTTAAGAATCTCTGTTTTGCTTTTGCATTTGACATTGTATGGATACTAGCATAGAGCTGGCTATTTCAGGATGAGTCCTGGGCAAACGGAAGTGAGCACATTAAAGATCCTTTATGCTATGTATTTAACCTTCAGAGAGGAATAAATCTTGTATAATAAGGCTAATTAGGTAAAAATTCAAGAATGAGGAAGAGAAGATGCTATAATATTGGCATCATATTTATTTCTGAGCTTCCTCAAAAAGCAATATGAAAAAAGAAAATTACAAGCTGACATGCATCTGTTTATAAAAATGGAGGAACTGTGCAGGTTACTTAAGGAAAAGCAATAATTTACCTTTTATTAATTTTAGAAAAAGTATCATAAATATTTAATATAGTACCTTCATGCTTTTACCATATTTTTAACATAATGAAAAGTGCACTTGACCTACTTAAGTCTTATTAGAGAATAAGAATTTTTTCAATATAATATTAAAAGAAACTTTATTAAAATATTAATGATTATTTTTCAGTAGTGATATTATGGTGATTTCATTTAATTCAGTGTGTTACATTTATAATCAGTAAAAGGATATTACATTTTAAATCAAATATATACTTAATAAGTAGCTAAGATTTTAATTTAAGAAACATCAGTACAGTAATGGGAGGAAGTGAATTAAAATTAAAATGAGTCATTACTTTTTGAGTTCAAAATTAGAAAAATTAATTATTATGAAGACTTATCTGAGACATTTTAATCTAAATAACTTTAATTCAGTATTGAACTAACTCATATAGAGAAAAAAATAAATAACTGTAGCAACAACCAAAAAAGAACAAACTGAGCCTGTCATCCAACACCATTTATCCTCATTAGTATGTGATCATTTATTCAGTCAACACATGTTTATTGAATGTTATTCATTGTTAGGCATTGCCTTAGTTGCAAGAGTTTAAATATCTAAATCAGATGTTTTATCTTAAAGTGTTGGCAGTAGAAGATTCGTTGAAAAAACGGTCTCAAAAATTAAGTGATTGAGTGCTTTAGGAAGTGTTCTCAGAGCCCAGAATGACTAATAGATGAAAAATTCTACTCACAACTTCTCTTTCATGCATATCCTCTGGGATGCCACTTCATACAGTTCAAGCCCTATTGCTGGCCATTTCCCAAAGAACCTAAGGTTTTGCTTTGACCGTTCCCTCTGACTGGAATGCCTGTTCACTCTTTTCTTCCACATCCAATCCCATTCCTCTTTACATTAAGTCTCATTTCCAATGCTACCTACTTAACAAAATATTCTGTAAACTTCACTTCCTTCCAAACTAATCCTTCCCCAGAGTTCAATCATCGAATAATTTCTACTTTTCTAAACTGGCAGTTAATTTCATCTGTACCTACCTTGGGGTTCTTATTTACACCGTGTAGTTGAAAATTTATTTGCATAAATTACTTCTTCTATGTGATGGCCATGAAAATGTGTCACTCAGATCTTCTACTGCAGGGAGCATTTTGACGGCTCCAGCTGATGCTCTCTTAGATTTATCAATGTGCCCATGCAACAATTATGCTTCTCACCTTCTGCTCCCAACCATTGACTGGGCGAAGCTCCTAAGAGAGGTTTGTTCCTGCAAGATGGGGAATTATTCTGATAGGAAACAAGCTGGAGAACTACATGCTGCCCTCTCTGAAACTTTCTCATAACTGTGCTGCCAACTGAGATTCTTCCTATGCAATCCTCCTTCACCGCATCTTTTCTTCACAGCTATCAACATGGCAGTGTGGAGTAAGGGTTTTCTCATTCTTCTCATGCTTGCTCCCCTTTATTCTTCATGAGGCTTTTTCTCAATATAGTTCTTGCCTGTATAATTTTACCTTACGACTGGCTTTTCAGAGGACTTGAAGTAAAATGAGTGGAGCCAGGAGTGGCACAGGAAGATAGGCAAGAAGATGGGGTTTGGTGACTTGCTCACATACCTACCCCCATGCAAAGAGGGCACCATCCTGAGTCATATGGCCCCTGAAGCAAGGTGACAGAACACTTGCAGTCACTGCTGATGACATGGAGAAGCATGTTATATATTTGATGAATCCAACAGTTAAAATGTATGAAGAGAGCAATACAGACAAAGGCAAGAGACATCTAGTCACTACTAAATTGTTTTAATAAGAGACTGGGGTCTTTAAAAAGAAGTCAAGACCTAAAGGCGAGAGCCAAAGGAGCTCTTTGATAGCTTAAAATAACTCTTTATTTCCTGAAGTAGAAAAGCCAGAACAGGTGAGAAGCAGATCAAAGATCTAATAGTTAGAGTCACAGAGCTCTAAGATACAAGTACTCAGCCAGGGTAGATCTCTTATTGTAAGTTCAGGATTCTGTTTGGGAAAACCTGGGTCCCTGAAACAGAAATATCTGGGTGGAATCCCCAGTGATATCAGCTCAGCAGATCTCCTTGAAATCTCAGCTTGGAGAGGCTGACAACCCTTTCCTAATAATCATTAGTGCCACCCCTCTGCTAAGAGACCCCTCTTCAGAAACCTCTCCACTGAAAAGTAACAGATATCTCCCTTAGAAGCTGCCTGGATCTCCCCACCCCCTACAATCAGGCTGATCTGGGCAAAGTCCCAGCATAAACTGTCCAGGAGCAGGCTGGCTTCAATTAGGGAAGAAATACATTATACAACAAAGGAACTGAAGAAATTAGTTTGCATGCTTTGGCAGAACCATAAAAATATCCTAGGTTTGGATTTTGAGGCTGTTTAATTAAGCGGGCCAGAAGCAGCCAGAATCCATTGACTTCTGTGCACGTCTCAGCATACAGGATTTAAACAAACATACAGGCAAAACCTCAAGGAATGGAAATTTTTTTTCCTTGGGTGAATCTTAAAAGCCTGGAGAACTGGCCAAGAGCGAGTGAAGCAGTCTGAATTGCCCTAGCATACTGTAGAAGGAGAACTAAAGAGGCTGAGTGGCCCTGCTGAAATAAGTAGTTATGCAAGAAGAGAAGACCCACCAGAGTAGTGTATTCCATTAGAGAGTTCAAAAAGCACACCCTTCACGGAAGCCATCAGGTATGCTCTGTTGAAAGGAATATCTTTCAAAAAAAAAATGTTAATGGTAACTCTCAAGTGTAGGCCAGTGTTCACAGCAGGAAAGGTGCCTCAGAATTGGGCTCATTTATAACCAGTGAAATTGTGGGACCCCACGTAATAGAGGTCACATGGAAGTGCTTAAAGGCCAGAAGCCTGGAGGCCTCAATTATCAGCAATGTTGAGAAGAAGCTCAGGGGCCTTGATCTGCAAGAAATTGTAGAAATGATTAATAGAGCATGTCCTCCCTAGGGGCAAAATAAATGAGCAGTCAGATAAGGTCATACTTAATATCTACAACTTGAAAATGAGAGGAATGATAAAATAGGAGGCTTTGAGGATGATAGCTCCAGTACATAATTATGGGCCTTTTCCAATTTTCAGATCTAGAATCCATTGATGGAGAGAAAGACTCATTTGTAGCTTGAGACTAATAGCAGTGATGGAAGCTATTTGACCCGTTACTCTTTCCTCTCCCTTTTCCAAGTTTCCCCCTAAGAAAAAGAGGCCAACAGAAATCATCTAGGAGGTCTGCTCTAGACTGCATGGAGGTAATCTATGTAGTTCAGGGGATGAGAAAGGCAGTGGTCATGAAAATGCACTGTTTAAATCCATATGAGTTGTTTCATTGACTGAGAGCTCCAAAAGATTCCCATATAAAATTAGAATGGCATTTGTGCCAGGATCATCCGTCGAGGACTGAGCGTGGTAGCCATACTAATTCTGGACATCCCTGCAAATACAGGGTATTTCTGACATGTAACTCTGACTCAAGAACCATCCATTTACCTGGTCAAACTTTCCTAGAACTGTGAAGCAGATTGTGATTCTTCCTATATAATTGTTCTTCCTTTCTTTTTCAAAATTGTCAGACATATACGATGGTCTAAATGCTTTTCTTGTGTTTTCAAGCTTTCTTCCTTTATCTTCAAAAACATTTTTCCCAATATATCTTTTGCATATATAATTTTGTGCTGGTTTCTCCTTATTGGAATACTTTGTAACATAAACTATGTCTTAAATATCTTTAAATTGAACTAAGTATCATGTACAAAATTTAATAAATTCACATAAAAACATGGATATAAAATTAGTTAAAATATGTATAATTATTTCTATTATCATTATAAGTTCTGAGGTGACACAGGAGAGTAGCAAACCCAGAAGTTATATGAGCAATTAATTAAATATTCACAGAATTCTCACATTTAAACTCTTGGAAGAAGTTAGAAGAAAATTCAGAAATTACTATTTTAAAAGCAGTGAATAATTTAGAAGGTAATCCACTCTACTTAAAAATATGAAAATCAAGAACTGTTTTTCTTACATTGAGGAAAATTATGTTTTTAAAACCTAGATTTCTTAGAGACATATGGCATTATACATGGAGTTATTTAGATAAAGTCTAAAAGGATGTCAGTATCACAACTAAACATCCAAAAAGATCTCTACCTATGGTGTCATGAATTTATTAGTAAATGTTTCTTCAACCAAAAGGAATTTGAAAATGAATGAAAAAATTAATAATTAGTGAAATGACATGCTCAGCAGCTCTTAATAGCAGAGTTTTAATGCTGTAAAATCTGTCCTGGCATAGCTACAGGTTACTGTCAGGTGGAATATGAAAAATTGCCTTTGGCAATTAACAAGTATTTATTAACTTTTGCAACCTTAATATGCATAATTATAATTGCATAGATATTAATTAAGAGTGCAGCAAATTTAATAGTGTTATTTTGGTGTGACACACTGTAAAACTGTATAATACCATTTTTTATTTTTAGACTATTGTTAGACTTATTTAGGAAGGTGATTGAGAGACTTTAATTTGTTTTATTTGTGTTTATGTGTGGTATAGTAAACACTGAGCAGAGTATTACTCTTTCTACTAATGACATGAAGTTTAATTCTAAATACATTAGACCTTGATAATGCCAAGTAATGGCATGTCTTATAATTCCAATTTAGATACTCCAAAAGACCTTTGTTATTATAAAAATAATTTGGCTGAATTGAAAAAAATTTCATTCACTGAGAGTTAAACAAGTTTTTAATTATAAATTACATATAAGGAATTATATCCACTTAAGGTATATCATATGATGAATTTTGACTGTTATATATACTCATGAAACTACCACCACAGTCAAGATGCACTACAATCGCATCATCTACAAAAGATTCCCCATTCCATTTTGAAATCCAGTTGTTTCCCCATCCCAGCCTCAAGAAACCACTGATCTGAATTTTGTCACCATAAATTATAATATTTTTCATTTTTAAACATTTATGTAAGTGAAAACATATAGCATATATTCTTTAACGTGTGACTTCTTTCATATTGCATCATGATTTTGAGGTTCATGTATGTTTCTGTATCAGAATTGTCTTTCTTTCCTATTATTGAGTAGTAGTTAATTGTATGAACAAACCAAATTGAACTTACTATTCACCTTTTGATGGACATCTAAGTAATTTCTAGCTTTGGGCTATTGTAAATAAAACTGTAGAGAATATTAATACATGTCTTTATTTAGATATATGTTCTCATTTCTCTTGGTAAATAGCTAAGAAAACCTGGAAAGTCTAGATTGTGGTGTAGATATATCTTAAAATGTTAAGAAGCTAATGATACTATCTTACATTCTTACCAATGATGTATGATAATTGCTGTTGATCCATATCTTGATAAACACGATATTTTCAGTCAGGAGTTTGAATTTGCATTTTTCTGATAACTACTGACTTAGAGTATGTCCTTATAATGCTAATTGTTCATTTATGTGTTCTCATTTGCAGAGTGTCTGTTCACATTTTGCACATTTTTACTTGACTTTTTGTCCATATTTGATTGTTTTTCATGTTTGGTATGCCTTACTGAGTGGTAAAACATATACATACATATATGTACAGATATTCTGTAGAGAAAACCCATGTTGGATATATATTTTGTAAATATTTTCTTCTAAAATGAATTGTCATTTTTGTTTCCTCTTAGTGTTTCTGGAATATTTTTTAATAAGGCAAGATTTATGCATTTTTTTTGTTGTTTTTAGTTTATGATCTCTGTGTCTGTGCCCCATCTATGAAGTCTTTGCTTTTTTCAATGTCATAAGGATTTTCTATTTTTTTCTAGACATTTTACAGTTTTAATTTTTGCCATTAAGACTATTATTTTGACATAATTTGTGAAAAAGATGTCATGTTTCTCATAAGTTACCTAGATGCCTTCATTGGAAATTATTTGACCATGTATATTTTAGTCTACTTTTGGAGTCTATTTTTTTCTCTATAGATTTATAGGTATATCTTTATACCATTAATAGTCTCGATTTTTATTTGATTTTATTAAATCTTGAAATCAGGTGCACGTTCTTCAACTTTACTCTCTTTTTCACTGTTTCAGGTCTTCTGGAACATCTATATGCACGTAAAAAATGTAGAATCAGTGCCTGAATTCTACAGCTGGTTCCTGGCTCCAAACAGCACCTGGAGAAGGGGTGAGTGAAGGATTTGGGGGACTGCTCATTCTCACTGCAGGGTGTCTAGGATCATAGCTGCAGGCGACCTCATACCCCCATGGATGTGTGAGCTGACAATGGGGACTCCCAAGAGATTAGGCAGAGATGGAGCTGCAGCAGGCACAGAGCCAGGGACCTTTGACTGCAGGTCAGCTCCAGTGAAACACAGCCATAAATGCCCACCCTCCAGTGCTTCTCCTCTCCCACTGAGAGGTTCTGGGCCCAGCTAACCACAGCGAAAAGGCCAGCCTGCTTCCCCATAGCACTGGAGCATCTGTACTGCAGGTCTGACTGCCCACCAGCCCCTCTTAGGAATCCTGCCTGACCATGCCTTAGGAGCATGTACACAGTACATCTACCCCTTAGGAGCATGTACATGGTATAGCTTCTGCTGCCCAGCCTGGGTGCTTTGCTCCACCTCAATGCATTTGGTTCTCCCACTACACGGTGAACCCAACCCTTTGCATCTGAAAGAGGATGCATTGGGTAGGTCCTGGAGCTCCAGGGCTGTGGCCTGCGGCTCAGGAGTGCTGAGCTGGGATCTGGCTCCTCACCGAAATAGATGAGGATCTCACAATCAGAAAACTGAAAAGGCTGAATCGCACAGATTTATAGGCTGGTGTGGGATCCAGGCATGCCTCCCTTCATGAGGTTATTCTAGTAAGTATATGACCTATCTCCTTACCAGACCTCTCCCCATGGGACCCATGGTCCAAAAGACCTGACAATAACAACAAATCATTGCAGGAACAGTGCCGGTGATCTCAGGTGGCTTCCACAAGATCCATGAACAAACTTACTTAATAGGTCACCTCTCTCATTTTTGTACCACAGAACACAGCTGTAAAGGGGAAGATACATAAATAAACCTCTTGGCTAACAGTCTAGCTATAACCCATTGCTCTCAAATACCATCCACTGGATCACAGCCAAAATCACACTAAAAATCACTGCTAATTTGCACCCCTTAAGAATCAAGAAGAAAAATTGCAACAAAAAAGACCCTGAACAGAGCCTTTGCCTTCTGAAAACTTCTAGAAATACAGCCAACTGACAATACCCAATTTATACCACAATTAAAGGGGTATATCAATACTAACTTTTAACATAAATGGGCTAAATGCTCCACTTAAAAGCCACAGAGTGGCAGGCTGGATAAGAAAGACAAAACCAAACCATCTGTTATCTTCAAGAGATCCATCTCATGGAATGGCATCCACAAGCTCCAAGTAAAAGTGTGGAGTAAAATCTCTTATACAAATGGAAAATTAAAATGTGCAGGGTCACTATTCTTATATCAGATAAAACAGACTAAAACTAATAAAAATTTTAAAAACAAAACAAAGAACATTACATAATGATAAAGGATACAAGCCCAACAAGAAGCCTTAGGTATGATAAATATATGTACACCGAACATTGGAGCAGCCACATTACTAAAACAACTTCTTCTTGGCCTACAAAAAAACTCAAGACAACTGTACAATTATTGTGAGGGACTTTAACATTCCACTGACAGTGTTAGACATATCATTGAGGTACAAACTAACAAACGCTGGACTTAAACTCAACATGTAACCAATTGAACCTAATAGTTATCTACATAACATTCCACCAAACACCTACAGTATATACATTCTTCTCATATGCACAGGAAACATATTCTAAGATTGACCATGTGCTTGGTCATAAAGCAAGATTCAATAAATTCAAAAAAATTAAAATCATACCAAGCACACTCTTAAACCATGGTGTAAAAAAAATAGGAATCAATACCAAGAAGATCTCTCAGAACTACACAAATATATGGAAATTAAACAATTTACTTCTCCCTTGGTGAATATCAAAATAAAGGTAGAAATTTAAAAAAATTGGAAAGTAATGAAAATAGCAACACAACATATCAAAATATCTGGGATGCACTGTTAGGAGGAATGTTTATGGCCCTAAATGACTTTATCTTGAAGTTAGAAAGATGTCAAATTAACAATCTAACTTTGCATCTAAAGAAACTTGGATAAAAAACAAACCAATCCCAAAGCAAGTAGAAGAAAAAAATAACCTGAAAATTAGATAATAACTTAATGATCTTGAGATACAAAAATCAATTAAATGGACAAATGAAAGCAAGACTTTGTTCTTCAAAAAAATAAATAAGATTGATAGACCCATAGATAGATTAACAAAGAGAAAATTCAAATAAGCAGAAACCACAAAGGTGATATTACAGCTAATTCCACAGAAACATAAAAGATCCTTAGAGACTACTATGAACAACTCTATACCATCAAATAAAAAAATTTAAACAAAATGAATAAATTACTGGAGGCACATAATCTTCCAAGACTGAATCAGGAAGAGATTGAAACATTGAATAGACTATCATCAACTTCCATAATTGAATCAGTGATAAAGAACCAACCAAAAAAATCTCAGGATCATATAGATTCACAAATTCTACAAGAACTGATACCCATCTTATTTTACAATTCCAAAATACTAAGGAGGAAGGGCTCCTCCCTAATTAATTTAATCAAGTTAGCATCAGTGTGATATCAAAATCTAGCAGGAACACAACAAAAAAATAAAACTTCAGACCAATATCCCTCATGAACATAGATGTAAAAATCCTCAACAGAATACTAGCAAATTGAATACAGCAGCACATGAAACATTAATATCCTATGATCACGTGGGCTGTATTCCAGGCATGCAAGTGATGTAATTGACTTTTTAATATTGAAATTTCAAACTTGCCAAATTTACTTATTAGTTGTAATTATTTTAGTACATATTTGTTTACATTATAGATAAACAACCATAACAACCTGAAATAAAGTTAGCATTATTTTATTTTTTCTAATCATTATACTATTTATTTATTTGCTTTATTCACTGACTAGAACTTCCTTATATGATTAAATGGAAGGGATAATAGTAGACATCTTACCTTGTTCCTAATATTAGGAGACAAGCATCCAACATTTTATTACTGGGTTTGTTATTAGTTGTAGAAAGAAGTGTTTTCTAGGTAAAGTGATTAATATATTCAGAGATTCAGAGGTAGGAATGTATTCTACACTATGTTGGTGAATCTTCATAAGGTTTAATAAAGTCAGAGCAGAGAGTGTAAAGCAGGGATTAAAGAGATGTGAAGTCAAACAATATTTCCAGACATGAGGGAACTTCTTCAGTGTCTGTTCTCCATACAGTCTCTCTACTCACTTGTTTGAATTGTCTCTATTTTCAGTTCCTGCCTTAATTGCCAAACATAACTTAGTTCGATTACTGGATTTACTTCTGGTTCAATAGTTTCTATAAATTTTCCCTTTGTTGATGGACCTTGTCTTCACCTACGATCTCTGTCTTTATATATCTCAGTCCTATCTTGTGAGTTTGGCTCAAATACACAGCTGCTTTTAACTTTTGATCAGAGTCTTTCATCTTCTAGTTGTCCGATGATGCAGATGTATCCTATGGTGAAACAAAATAAGCATTAATAAAAAGGAGAAGTAATTTGCTTTAAACATATTCCATGTCCTGTATTTTATGCATTGGCTGGTTTTCAAGGCATACGTTTTTCTGCACTCACGCTAGGCAAAATCTTCAATGGGAGGCCTACATATTTTGCAGTGTGATTCTATAGTGTAGACAGGGTCAGAGGAGTTAATCAACTCAAAATAATCTGCAATGAGTCCCAATGTGAAAGCTGTTCTGCCACAATTGGGTAGAATTACAACTGCTACCATACTGAAATGAAGAATCCAAATATATATTTGACAGCTACCATAGTGCATTAAATGCAAAGACTTTAAAATCATTCACACTTGAGTTTAATAACACAACTTCTTCACTTATCAGCTCTGTGACTGGAAAATTTGCCTAGAATTTCTAAATCTCTTTTTTCTTTATCCTTATAAGGTATATATAAATAATACAGAATACCTGTAGAGCTGCTGTGAGGACAAATGAGATAGTGCTTATTACGTTATCATAAATGATTCTGTCCATGACCCATATATCTTTGTGACCCCAGCCTTTCTGTTCAGGTCACTCAACCTCTGTCTGCAAGCAGTTTTGTCTCTTTGCTGGAGGCCTTTATCTTGCCACTAGAGCCTGCTTAGCCTATAGATGTGGGAGGTTATAAGACCTGGTGAATTATTCTTAGAAGTAGCTCTTAACTAATGATTGATAGAAGTTGGTAAACAAACAATTCAGCACTCTCTCTGCTAGGTTATGATGATTCAAAGACATGTGTTAGATACTGGCTCCCAAAGTCTCCATAGAATTCAGCTCCTGTCATGCATAGCAATAATTTGATAATTTCAGTGTGAATGCCTAAATTGGTACAACAGAGGGTGGGGTATTGCTATAAAAATACACAAAAATGTGGAAAAGTTTGGAACTTCCTAAAGATTTGTTGAATGGCTTTGACCAAGATGCTGATAGTGATACGGCAATAAAGTCCAGGTTGAGGTAGTCTCAGATAGGAATAAGGAACTTGTTGGAAACTGGAATAAAGTTGATTCTTACTATGCTTTAGCAAAGAGACTGACAGCATTTTTCCCCTGCCCTAGAGGTGTGTGAAACTTTGAATTTGAGCGAAATGATTCAGGATATCTGGTGGAATAAATTTCTAAGTGGCAAAGTATTCAGGAGGAAGCAGAGCATACAAGTTTGGAAAATATACAGTGTGATAATGTGATAAAAGAAAAACTCATTTTCTGGGGAGAAATTCAAGTTGGTTGCAGAAATTTGCATTAAGAAACAAGGAGCCAAATGTTAATCTCCAAGACAATGGGGAAAATGACTCCAGAGCATGTCAGAGACCTTTTTGGCAGCCCCTCCCATTACAGGCCTGGAGGCCTAGAAGGGAAAAATGGTGTTGTGCATAAGGAGCCCCTGCTTGCTGATGCCTCAGGACATAGTACCTTCATCCCAGCTGTTCAGCTCCAGCTGTGGCTAAATGGGGGCAACATGCAGCTCAGGCATTGCTTCAGTGGGTGCAAGCCCCAAGCCTTGGAGGCTTTCACATGGTGTTGGACATGCAGGTGCACAGAAGTCAAGAATTATATTTGGGAGCCTCTGCTTAGATTTCAGAGGATGTATGGAAAAGCATGAATGTCCAAGCAGAAGTTTGCTGCAGGGGTGGGACTCTCATGGAGAACCTCTGCTAGGGCAGTGCAAAAGGGAAATGTGGGGTAGGAGTCGCCACACATAGTCTCTACTGGGGCACTGCCTAATGGAGTTATGAGAAGAAGGTCACCGTCCTCCAGACCCCAGAATGGTAGATCCACTGAAAGCTTGCATTGTACACCTGAAAAAGCTGCAGACACTCAATGCCAGCCCATGAAAGCAGTTGAGAGGGGAGGTGTAACCTGCAAGCCACAGGGGTGAAGCTTTCCAGGGCCATCGGAGGCCACCTCTTTCAACAGTGTGAGCCAGATGTGAGACATGGAGTCAAAGGAGATGGTTTTGAAATTTTAAGGTTTCATAACTGCCCTATTAAATTTCAGACTTGCATGAGGCCTGTAGCCCTTTTGTTTTGGCCAATTTCTCCCATTTCGAACAGTGTATATGCCCAATGGCTGTATCCCCATTGTATCTAAGAAGTAACTAACTTGCTTTTGATTTTACAGGCTCATAGGCAGAAGGGACTTGCTTGTCTCATATGAGACTTTGGACTTGGAATTTTGGGTTAATGCTGGAATGAGTTAAGATTTTGGGGGACTGTTGGAAGGGCATGATTGTGGTTTGAAATGTGAGGATATGAAACTTGGGAGGGGCCAGGTGTGGAATGATATTGTTTGGTTCTGTGTCCTCCCTCAAATCTCACCTTGAATAGTAATAATCCCCACATGTCAAAGGTGGGACCAGATGGAGGTAACTGAATCATAGGTGTGGTTTTACCCCACGCTGTTCTTACGAAGTGAGTGAGTTCATACAAGATCTGGTGGTTTTATAAGGGGCTTCTGCCTTCACTAGGGACTAATTCTCTTTCCCGCCACCTTGTGAAGAGGTACCCTCTACTGTGATTGTAAGCTTCCTGCAGCCTCTGCACCTATGCAGAACTGTGAGTCAATTAAACCTTTTTTCTTTATAAATTACCCAATCTCAGGCATTTCTTCATAGAAGTGTGAGAATAAACTAATACACTGCCTTTCTTCCATTCTGTCTCATGAGTTAGGGTGTGATTAAGAAGGTAAGACCACTATGAGCCTTATCTTCTCACATGAAATGAGAGATTTATTATTTTAGAATATACAACCTTGTGAGAAGTGGCCAAAAAGTCTATGGAATACTATTGTTTTTGCACTGTGTGATGGGCCTGATTTTTCCTAGTTCAGCAGGTCTGGAGGTCAGGAAAAGAAACCTGATAGGAAATGAGAGAAAAGAGGCTGATTGGAACCCATGAATATAGACAGAAACTCACATTTGTCTCTCATTGTCTCTATCTCAAGTGCCTCAGATTATCTTTAGAAAAGATTTGGAGCGATTTGCCACAGAAGTGTACATGTGTGCATCCAGGAAAGACCTGGCTGCTTTCACACCCTAGCAAAGGGAGTCAAAAGATCAATGAAATGTGCTTGAGCAACATAAATCTCTGGCATTCTAACCTGACCCCTAAGCATTAAAGCCGATATGTCACTTCTGCCTTCACAATCTTGTAAATATTTACCTTGTGGAGAACTTTAACCTAGAAACACACAGAGAAGATAATTATGGGAAGTGTCATTGACATGATACAAAATCACCACACTTTGCTTACCTTGGCTAGTATTTCTTTCACTGTCAAAATAAGTTATTTGTGCTTGAATCTTTGTTTCTGAGTGTAGGACCTACTTTTTAAATAACAATACCTAGTATGTAGTAAAAATGAAAAAATATTAATATTTCTAGTCAGAGCAATCTTTCTTGATGATTGTTAAAATAAATATGTGGCCCTTCATCTTCCAAACTCTAGACTTTCTGAAACTGCAATAGATGTAGTTTAGGAAACATGGAAAACTTTAATAAATGTATTACATATATGTATCTATAATATATAATGTATACACACACATATACATACATACATATTTAGATTTTTAACATCCCTTACATTGAGAATATGATCAGTAAGTGCTTTGTAGAGACATCTGAATGTTAAATAAACAAACTAGATGGTTCTGATGAAGATGGTTCAGGTGCTACATTTTGAGAATATCTGATCTAGTATACACATCTTATTTTCTCTTTAGACTTTTTAATTTTTATTATATATAATACAATAAGTGTTTGAAGTTTCTAGTCTTGGATGAGATATCTTTTTTTTATTTCAACCTAATTCAAATGATAAGAAGGTAGAAGAAGTGAAAATAGGAAGGAAACTTTTATATTTTTCTTGCTAGGAAACACTGGTATGAATTATCTCAATGGACAGGCAAACAAATGAACAGTTATCATTTTTAAGTGCTTTACAATGTGATTTTAAAATACTTAACAGAAGAATATTTGAAACTCTTTAGCTAGATATTTCAAAATATGCACAAAAACATAAATACTGAAAATTCATTATAACTTTCTGCATTTGAGAAATAATTGCTTGGCATTGACAATATTATTGGCAAGTATAAAAAAAGAACCCATAAAGCTCTGCAAATTTTGGCAGACTTCCCTTTTTCCCCTCCTAAAACTATACACATAACCATTGAAATCTGTAGGAGTCCAGTTCCTGGAAGGAGGTTATAATTAAAATGGATCATTGCCCCTCTCTAAGAGACTTTAAGGCTGACTTTATTCTACCTTATATCCATGCTAATCATAGTAGTCAAGCAAATTCATTGCTTATAGTTTATGCTTCATTCATCTCTAAAAACTTTTTCTTTCCATACCCCATCTCCTGAGGACCCAAACTTTTCCTATGTGCCCTCTGGACATCATAATATGGCTTCACCAAAGTAATCTGTATCCTAATGTCTTTTCTAAATCGTTCCTTAACTTTCTCACTCTAACAGGATCTAGCTGTCCTGTGACAATATTGCATTGCACAATAGTATAACTTGATAATCTTTTACTGCAAAGAAAGTGTCATATACCTCCTTATTTACATTTGCATAGTACTGTTATTCTCTCCTTCCTAACAGCTCCCTTTCAAGCTAATTCTGTCAGACAATATCGCCTGCTATCCTACCTTGATACGTACCACTTTGGATTCTCTCTAATTCCTGAATATTTCTCGTCCTCTCTTTCCAATTATATGGTCTTTTAGGTCTTTAGGCTTTCCACTTCCTATGTTCTTTACACACCTATCCTCAAACTAATGTGTCTTTATTTTTTATTTCCAGTAATTTTATAACTTCCAAAATCTTAAATTATCTTGTTTTTCAACAACTATCATCTTTTTTTTTACTCGCTGCTTGAATCCATCCAGGCTGTTAAAAAAATACTGTGGACTGGATGCCTTATAAACAAAAGACATTTATTTCTCATGGTTTTGGAGGACAAGAAGTATAAGATCAAGATGCCAGCAAACTTAGTGTTGGTGAGGGTCTGTTTTCATTGTTTTTTTTGTCTGCTTTTTCAGTCTATTCTTTATTTTTTATTGCAATTTTTATTTTAAGTTCTAGAGTACATGTACAGGAAATGCAGGTTTGCTACATAGGTAAATGTGTGGCCCGGTAGTTTGTTGCGCCTATCAACCCATCACCTAGGGATCGAGCCCAGCGTGCATTAGCTATTTTTCCTAGTGCTCTCCCTCCTGCCACCCCACCACCCAAGAGCCCCCAGTGTGTGTTGTTCCTCTCCCAATATCCATGTGTTCTCATCTATTCCTGTGTTAGTTTGCTGAAGATAATGGCTTTAAGCTCCATCCATATCCCTGTAAAAGACATATAGTTGCTTTTTACATATGCATAGCATTCTATGTTGTACCACATTTTCTTTATCCAGTCTATCATTGATGGGCATTTGGGTTGATTCTATGTCTTTGCTATTGTAAACAGCACTGCAATGAGCATACACATGCATTTATCTTCATAATAGAATGATTTGTGTTCCTTTGGGTATATACCCAGTAACGAGATTTCTGGGTCAAATGGGTATTTCTGGTTCTATATCTTTGAGGAATCTCTGCATCATTTTCCACAATAGTTGAACTAGCTTACATTCACACCAACAGTGCAAAAGTGTTCCTATTTCTCTACAACCTCTCCAGGATCTGTTGTTTCTTGACTTTTTAGTAATTGCCATAGACTGGCATGAGATGGTATCTCACCGTGATTTTGATTTGCATTTCTCTAATGATCAGTGATGTTGAGCTTTTTTCATGTTTGTTGGCTGCATGACATGTCTTCTTTTCACATTCTTTGCCCAGTTTTTAACAAGGTTGTTTTTTTTTTTAACTGTAAATTTGTTTAAGTTCCTTGTGGACTCTGGATATGAGGGCTCTGTCAGATAACTACATTGCAAAAATTTTCTCCAAATCTGTAGGTGGCTTCGTTCTGATGATAGTCTCTATTGTTGTGCAGAAGCTCTGTAGTTTAATTAGATCTCATTTGCCAATTTTTGCTTTTGTTGAAATTTCTTTTGATATAGTTGCTTTTTACATATGCATAGTATTTTATCATGAAATCTTTGCCTGTGCCTATTTCTTGAATGGTATTGCCTAGGTTTTCTTCTAGGGTTTTAATAGTTTAGAATTTTATATTTAACTCTTTAATCCACCTTGAGTTAATTTTTGTATAAGATGTAAGGAAGAAGTCCAGTTTCAGTTTTCTGCATATGACTAGCCAGTTCTCCAAGCATCATTTATTAAATAGAGAAACCTTTCCCCATTGCTTGTTTTTGTCAGGTTTGTCGAAGCTCAGATGGTTGTAGCTGTGCAGTCTTATTTCTGAGTTCTCTATTCTGTTCTATTTGTCTATATCTCTGTTTTTGTACCAGTTCCATGTGGCTTTGATTCTTGTAGCCATGTAGTATAGTTTAAAGTTTGATAGTGTGATGCCTACAGCTTTTGTCTTTGTTCTTTTGCTTAAAGTTGTCTTGGCTATATGAGCTCTTTTTTTTTTCTTTTTTTGGTTCCATATGAATTTTAAATTTTAAAGTAGTTTAATTCTGTGAAAAATGTCAATGGTAGTTTAATGGGGTTAGTGCTGAATCTGTATATTACTTTGGGCAGTATGGTCATTTTCACAGTATTGATTCTTCCTATCCGTGAGCATGGAATGTTTTTCCATTTGTTTGTGTGATCTCTGATTTCCTTCAGCTGTGGTTTGAAATTCTCCTTGAAAAGTTCCTTCAGTTCCCTTGTTAGCTGAAGTTCTAGGTATTTTATTCTCTTTGTAGCAATTGTAAAGGGGACTTTATTCATGATTTGGCTCTCTGCTTGTCTGTTGTTGGTGTATAGTAATGCTTTTGACTTTTGCACATTGATTTTGTGTCCTCAAGACTTTGCTGAAGTTGCTTATAAGCTTAAGAAGCTTTTGGGGTGAGACATTGGAAGTTTCTAGATATAAGATCATGAAGGTAATTTGGCTTCCTCTCTTTCTATTTGAATACCTTTTCTTTCTTTCTCTTGCCTGATTGCCCTGGCCAAAACTTCCACTACCGTGTTAAATAGGAATGCTGAGAGAGAGCATCTTTGTCTTGTGCTTGTTTTCAAGGGGAATGCTACCAGCTTTTGCCCATTCAGTATACTTTCTGTGGGTTTGTTATAAAGGGCTCCTATTTTATTGATTTATGTTCTTTCAATACTTAATTTATTGATAGTTTTCAACCTGAAGGGATGTTAATTTTATCAAAGGTCTTTTCAGTGTCTATCAAGATAATCATGTGGTTTTTGTCTTTAGATCTGTTTACATGATAAATTTCATTTTTAATTTGCATATGTTGAACCTGTCTTGCATCCTGGCTATTAAGCCAACTTGATTGTGGTGGATAAGGTTTTTGATGTGCTGCTATATTTGATTGGCCAGTGTTTTACTGAGAATTTCTGCATCAAGTTTCACCAATTTCTGTATATATAGATAGAATATATATGTATTAAAAATACTATCAATAGTAAGACAAGGACAGTGATCAATCAGAATATACACTTTACTATTAGAAAAGATGGCAAACCAATTAAAAATGATGCCACATATAAACAACCAATGTAAGCCTGCTGATGCATAACAAACTAATGTCAGCCCTACTTGTATTAACATGTAGGGTCACTAATTCCTAGAAGTAAAACTGCTTGTCAAAATTTCTGTATATTAAAATTTTTACATATGTCTGCATTGCTTGTGAAATTGTAACTTTTTGCATTCTAACAATAGAGTGATAAATATAAAGTTGTGAAATACTTTGGTCTTCTTTTTTTGGTAAATTTTCACTCATTCCATATCTTTTGTAAGTCTCTTATATTTGCTTCTAAATGGAGTTTTAGAGATCTTTTTTAAATGAAGTTTTAAATATTTAATCCTCATGGATTTAGCATTTGCGAATGGTATAAAGTAGTATTCATAATTTTTTCCTTCTTATGTTAGTTAGCTTTCCAGCAAGATACATAAAATAGTTGATCATTTCCCTGCTAATTTAATATGCCAACTTGATCATGTGCAAATTTATTTTTTTAATTTATGAATAGGTTAATATGCTCTAGTTTCATGGAACCAGCTATCCATTACTAATGAATTGGCCACATTTTACTAGATATTTGATCTAAACATAACTTAAAATCACACTAAAATTAAGTTTTCTAATCTACGGACAGGTGCTTTACAAACTTGACTTTTCAACTCAAAATCCTTCAGCTCATCATTGGTTGGGATAGCATGGTCAGAGCCTTTATATTTTATGCTATTAACACTAAAGATTAAAGAGGTGATGGTGCTACACTGTAATTTACAGTGTAGTTTACTGAATAGATATGGATTTCGTAAGAGCTTGTCAAAGGAAGTATGTCCTGGCCTAAAGCAAATAGTCTTGGATCTCCAACCAGTTTATTCTTTATTTGCAAGTTCTTCCCCTTCTGCCTAGATTTCAAGAGCTCATATTCCAAAGATAGCCCTGCTAAGGATTAGTGACCTTAATCTATCAAGAATAACAGAATCTTTCTCATTTTCTTGTTCATATAGTGTGCTGTTGGCCATTTTACTTTCGAAGAATTCCAAGACATGTTACATTCTTTTCTTCTGAGCCAAGTATGTGTTTTTATGTTCCCAATTACTTTTGTACAAATTTTAATATGAATAACTTGTCTGACAAGATGATCCTTGAAGGGCATGATCACCACCCAACACTTAGAACTGATACAGGCAGGAAGACTCATGCTGCCACATATGTACCCAGAGTGCCCTCTAAAGAGTTTTATTACTCACATTATAATATTTTCTGGGGAGAGCAGATAGGCAGCTAACCAAGTGATTAGCTGTAGAAATAAAATGAGTTCCCAGGTGAAGTACTAGGGTTTATGTGGTTTGAACTTCTCCACCTATGTCAACAAAGGAAGTATCTGGCTTTAAAAACTTTTTTCCTAAAAATTAAAATTCTTTTATTCTTAATTTTTGTGGGTACATAGTAGGTGTATATATTTTTGAAGTACATAAGATATTTTTATACAGGCACGCATTGCATGATAATCACATCATGGACAATGGGGTATCCATCTGCTCAAGCATTTATCCTTTGTATTATAAACCATCTAATTACATTCTTTGTTACTTTAAAATGTACAACTAAATTATATTTGACTATAGTCATCCTATTGGGCTATCAAATGCTATGGATTATTTTTCCACTTGGCTTCTTTTATTGGCTTGACAGATGTGAGCCAAGAGAGAAAAGGAGAGGAATAGGTCTTGAAACTATTACTTCTCAGATATCAAAAATAGAATTATGCTTATATTACTGATTCACCCCAGAGTGATTTTGCAGGAAACTATTATTAATGACCTAAAACAAAGATTCATTGTGAGTATAACACCATATAACCAATACTATAATTTTAGCTGCATATATTTTCATCATGCTAACATTGGAACAAAATGCACATTACAAAAAATAGACACAGTAGATACTCATTCTATTTGGAAAATTCCTTGTGTTATTTTTCTATTTTTTTCTATGTTCTTCAGGGGACTACCATAGAGAAAAGGAGGGAAAAATATTTACTTGCGGTGAAAAATCTAGCAATTTGAAAATGTAGGGGCTTGAGGCTAATTCCACCCAACCTCAGAGTTCATGCTTTTTTACTGATACAACGCTATGTTTTTCATCAATACTGGATATTATTTTAATCACTGGGTTTCATTCTAGAGATCAGAGGGAACCATTTGTAAAAATTCTTGTAGAGAAGCAATATACATTTTGATTTGTTTGCTCTTTATTAATTGTCTTTGTTTCATGTTTTTTTCTGTATTCTGCTGATCCTTGTTTGCCTCTCTCTCTTTCAGCAAAAGCATGATACACTGGTTTAAACCAGCAGCACTAATCCTTTTCATTATAGTGTAGGAATATCCAGCCAGGTTACAGATCAGTTATGTCTTTTTTCACAGTAGTAGTTTCAAAAATTAAGCAGATAGTTTTGAAGGAGGGCAGAATTACATTCAAAAAGTGCTGCCTAATTTTATTCCAGTGATACTTTCATTAAAGAGGAGGTGTAAATCGTCCTGTAAGATCTCCTTACTATCATGGTTATTGTTGTCATTCTATGACTTCTACCTTATTCCCATTTATCTCCATATACACTTTGAACTCAGACAAATGAACAACAAAAAAATACACTGGAAATAATACTGGTTAAATTGTCAAGTGATGCAGTTTGAAGCTAATGCTCACTCAAACATTTTAGCTTGTGTTTTATTATTCAGATACTCTTCCACCACTACTGTTTCCATTCAACTTTTTTAGATTTCTAATAGTTTCTTTTCTTGTTTTGATGATATGCTCTTTGTTGCACACATTTCTCTTGGCATGTCGATATTTAATGTAGAGTTTTCCCCTTTCTCACAATAAGTAATCCTCTTACTATTTAATGGTTTCCACAATACATGCTACTCTGTCTGATTAGAATGTTGTAATTAAATATTATAAATAAAATATTATGAATCACTTTCATCTTTTAACAAATATCTCAATTCAATCCTTGAATTGTCTTTTTTTTTTAACATTTATCTATCCAATTAAGTTTAATACATTTCAACAAAGAATTGAAGTAGCATATTTACTAAGATTTTTTAAAATTGGAATTGCAAAGCTAGAATTGAATGGGGAATTAGAAATATTATTGTTCAGAAACCTACAGTTTATGTAATCTTTCGAGATATAAGTTATGAGGAGCAGATCCTTGTAGGAAGTGGTGGCTCCATCTTGCTTATGCCTGAATGGTGAGTTTAATTTTGTAATGTAGTAATAGAAAGTCTGTTGTTATCACACTCTACACTGTGCCTTCCAACCTAAAATAAATGTGTAAGAGAACTGATATCACAGTTTACTGACCTTAATACATTTATATATTTTCACATTTTAACAACTCTTAGTAGATTACATTTTACCACCCAAGAATCTTATAATTATTCTCACACAGGGGGCAGATGTTAAATAGTTGTTATTGCCCACACATGCATTAAATTGGTCTGAAAAACTTCCATTGGCATCTTCTGGTAAAATAAATAAAGTAGCAGCATCAAAACTTGCCAGAGCTTGGAACGTAATCCTGGAGATCACAGTGGAATACTATTTCAGGAAATAGTGTATATCAGTATTCTTGATCACACAAAGGATGATATTTTGTGAAAGGGTAGACATCAATAGTATTAAGTAAGAAAAAAGCTAGAAAAGTTGAATTCTGAATATAAAGAAATTTCAGAATATTAAACAATTTTGTTTCATACACACATGAGCAAATGTGCCATCCTTTGCTGTCCCCCCTTTCCTTTCAAATTGGATTTACTATCTGCTCTTATCTACCCTTCCTCATGCCCAGGAATGCTGGTTTCTGTGGATCTCATCACCTGAACTCTCTCGCTTGGTATCTGTATCAGTCTGTTCTCACTTGCTAATAAAGACGTACCTGCAACTGGGTAATTTATAAAGAAAAGTTTAATGGACTCACAGTTCCACATGGCTGTGGAGGCCACCCAATCATGGCCACAGGCAAAGGTGGAGCATGTCTTACATGGTGGCACGCAAGAGAGAAGTGCCAACCAAAAGGGGGAAAATCCCTTATAAACCAGCAGATCTTGTTAGAACTCACTCACCATCATGAGAGCAGCATGAGAGTAACTGCCCCCATGATTAAATTACCTCTCACCAGGTCCCTCCCGTGAAATGTGGGAATTATTGGAACTACAATTCAAGATAAGATTTGGGTAGGCACACAGCCAAACCATATCAATATCTTTTGATTATATTTGTCCAAAGTTTTCAGATGCCATCAGTAAATCACTCCTATGTATCTCATTATGGACACTTCTCCCTCCAGGCACTAGCTTTCTTTGAGCTCTTTCAACATTATTTATTTCTCTTTGTTTTCATCCCTATGGGTGGAAATAGTTTCTAGCTCCTCCTATCTTTAGTGTCACTTCATTTCTTGTTTGTACCTTTAACTATACCCGTATGTTATTACTAAATCCCTCCATTTGAATAATTTGAGGTAAAATAAATGTTCCTCCAGGATTCTGATTAATACTAGAATGTATATTAAATATATGTTAAACAATTTTGTCAAAGTTTATCTAAAAGAGTTTTTTCAATAAGAGAAAAAAAACAAAGTACCATAAAATCTAATTTCTATAAACATTGTATCATAATTTAATTGCCATTGCTTTTTTAAATACAAAATGTAATGGTATATCTTATAATTTATGACATCTTAGATTTGAAAAAATATACTATTTTAATTTCCAAACACTTGACTGTGTTTATCTTTCAAATATTTTGTAACTTGGGGTTATAAAAGGGGATGTGGATAATTTATTGGCTCTACTTAATACCTGGAGGAAATTAAACCTTGTAATGAAAGAAACACAATGCTACCTAGATTTCACCTACCTAATCTGTTTAATAAAACCGCATAAACTTGTTATTTCAGTTAGCCTGCTACACTTTAAGATAATTTTTAGTTTTTTAAAGCAACTTGTTTTTAATGCTGTGTTTTCCATCTGTAACACTTTTCAGTAAAGCAAAATCCAATCAAATCAATTTATTTGGTCTTTTCTGTACTTACCTTACCTATATTGTAAGCTTACTTTTAGTATCTCTTATCAGCAAAGCTTTCTTTGAATATTCTAGCCCATGCCGTCCTTTTAATTCTAAAGTAATTGTAAAAGACTCCTTGTATTACACATTTCATAAAATATTTAATGACAGATATCTAATCACAAATGTTAAATATATAATGATTTGACCCTAAGCCTTCTGGAACTTAAATGATTAATTGATATTAATCAATTAATTACATACAAAAAATGTAAAATTGCAACTGTCAGAATTTCTGGAACAAAACCTCTGTCATGCAAGAACAAACTTCATGTGCAACGCTAAGAGCTAAGGAGATGCATTCCCACAGAAGGCAAGATCCCTAAGTGAGAGAAAGGGGGCTGGGGATTTAGGAGGTACAAGATTTTTAATGACATTCTTCAAGGAAAATGAAGCATGATATACTTGAATAAATAAAAAAAAAGTTTATATCCTTTTTAAAACTCCTTATTAATAATAAATTTTCTAAAAATAGAAAGCCCATATATTTGTCTGTTTTTTTTTTTAAATTTACACACCTGTAAAACATAAAAACATAAAACTAGTCACTAGGATATGTTCTTAGTAAATACAAGATGAATGTGATGTAATTTAAATATAACACATGATGTGTGAAGACAGAAAATCTGTCTTCCAATTCTTAAGATTTTCTGTCGCATTTGCTATTACTGTTCATGAATATTTATAAACAGTATTTATTTCACTCTGTCTAAACTCAATATTGTTATGTGCTTCAAATCTGATAAGGTATATAAAAATGCCTTATAAATTGCAAAATTCTATGTGGTAATCTAACATGTAGAACAGTTACTATATAAATCAATGGTACATTTGAAGGCACAGCTGAACTTCTGGTCTATGGAAGCTAATGACTTGACTTCAAATAAAGAGGAAAATTAATCTTAATAAGTGTTATATGTACTGGTTTAATAATTTCTGCTAACTAATTAGTTAGATTAATGTGCTGCTCCCTTTAATATGGGCTCCTTTGTTGACAGAAGAAAAAGAAATGTAGTTTTAGACTAGGTATACAAATGAATATAAAAAAGCATGGTTTTGAATTTTAACAGACTGATGTTATAACAAAATTCTAACACTTATAAGCTTGATATTTTTGCTAAATTATTTTATAGTAATAAATCTTTCTATAATCTATGAAACAAAATAACTTTTATCTTACAGATAAATTTCTTTTCATTTATAAGAGGGCTCAGCATTAAATATTATATGCTCAATAAATATTGACCTTTAATAGTTGTACAGTTGTGATTTTGAATTTTGCATTTACATATTGCAAATCCCATCTTAGCAGTAATTATTATAGGAACTTATTATGTGAAATGTGCCACCATCTGACCCTTTGTTTCCTGAAGGCTGATAACAATTTTAAATTTGAAATGCATGTATCCAGTTTATTTAAAACTTCAAATATATTCTTCAAATTTGTAAATTATTTAAGTCAAGTAACATTTCCTTGATGCTCAAAACATTCCTGTAATTAAGCAAAAAGGAGCATTAAAATAAATAGATGATTTATAGATATAGATGGACAGATAGGACAGATAAGCAGGTAGGTAGATAGAAAGAGAGATGATAAACAAGAAAATAGTATGCAACTTCCATTGATTGCTTTGTAGAATTAGTAGAGTGAATGTTTATTCTACTCTGTGAGATAAATTACAATAAGTATCTTGATTTAGTGATTTTTAAAATATTTTTTTCTTACCTATGGCCAAAGGACTAGACAAAATTTTGAATTTCTTCAGACTTGGCACAATCCATTTAATTTTTCTTTTTTTTTTTTTTTTTGAGACGGAGTTTTGCTCTTGTTGTCCAGGCTGGAGTGCAATGGTGCAATCTCGGTTCACTGAAACCTCCACCTCCTGGTTTCAAGAGATTCTCCTGCCTCAGCCTCCCTAGTAGCTGAGATTACATATGCCCACCCCCATGTCCGGCTACTTTTTTATATTTTTCGTAGAGACGGGGTTTCACCATCTTGGCCAGCTGGCCAGGCTGGCCTTGAACTCATGACCTCAGGTGATTTGCCTGCCTTGGGCTCTCAAAAATGCTGGGATTATAGGCTTGAGCCACCTTGTTTAATGAATGCCAGAGTTGGAAGGAAATATTGTTTTATTCACTTCTCATTCAGTCTAATAACCTTAGCCTTACATCTTAACCCATGTTTTAAACCTATTTCCCTCATCTGTGATCTACATTTTCTCAGAATAACTTAACTGTAAGGAAAATGAAACATATTTATGTATTTTTTTAAAAACCTCCTTTACAAGGGGCTTATTATCTGTAGAAAATAAATCCAGAATTTTCTATTGCATATTATTCAATCTTTATAAAAATTTATAATGTTAACTTCAATGCTATTTACTAAGCTCCTTTTAGTATTTTAATATAATCTGTTAATTGAATATAATTTTAAATCTACTAATTACATTTTTAAACCTAAACTCTTTTCAATACTCAGGGTCAGTTGTTAATGCACAACATAGACTTTAAATGTTTCAAGTTAAGGTACACATAAATTGAATTAAAAATGGTATGCAACCTGTGATTATGACTATGCAGAATTGTAGATGCATAAGTAAAAAGCCAGGATGGAACAAAAGCAACAAAAAGTTGATTTGCAATGAGATGGAATATCTACTGATTCTCACTTTTTTATTTTTACTGTTGTTATGATATCCCTAAAATACTTTTTAAATTAAACTCTATAAATGTGAGTACCCATAATATATAATACTGTTTTTATAGTCCCCAGGGCTTGTCTAATAGAAGATTGTACTAGGCTTAGAATGGAGAATTAAATGGTAAGATCAGCAGGAAACTCATGAGCAATCAGCAAATGATTTTTGAAAACTGTTCACTGGGCTAGGCATAGTGGGGAATACACAACAGTGAAAAAAACAATTTCCTTGATTTAACAAGCCTGACTCTTTAAGAAATAACAGACTTTATTACTTTAATGCATTTCCTAAATTTGTTTTGCAAATACTTAAGCTTATCTGCCATCTATATTTTGATTTCTACTGAAACTTAAGAAGTAATAATCATACGTACAGCATTGTAAAGCTGATAGACATTGGCAGAAACTATAGTTTTTAGTTTATCTTAGATACAATTCCCAAACCAAAAATAGCTCAGTCTTCTAGTCTTAACACAGGTGCTCCAAAGATAATTTAATACAAGTTTTGATTTTGAATTATCCATAATTCACTGAATAGCAAGTTGTTAATTTCTTGGCTTTGAATAGGACACCTTCTACCACAGAGTACTGCTTGAGGCAAAATTTAGTGTCCTTTTATAATTTGTAGGCTTGGGATTTGTCTATTTAACACTTTCCACCAACCGTCACTCTGTATTTTTGCCTGGATTAATTACAATATACAACATTAACAAGTTAAATGGAACTGCATAGCTATCTAAGACAGCTTAGGTGTTAATGGTGACATTTAAATTTGTGATTTCCAGGAATAGCAGGTTTTATTTAATTCCTCTCATGATCTTTCAAATGTAGCACAAAATGCCCATAACAGTGTCTGTAGGAAAGGAAAGTGCACATTGTTAATTTAAAACTTCCTAGCTTAGTTTACTGCATAGCTGAAAAGCTTCCTGACATGATAGATATCATTCTTTCTCACTTCAGATTGCCTTTTCATACCAGGACAGAGATTGATACCATTATTTTTAGTAGTTTCATAATATTCCATTGTATAGATTTAATGTAATTTATTTCAGCGGTCATCCACTGATAAATCAAGTTGCTTCTAGCCATTTGTTGTTATAAATTATGCTGCACAACTTTTTCTCTGTGATTTTATGCACTTTGGCAATTTTTATCTATAAAATAAATTTCAAGAAGTAGATGTGGATGTGCATTTTAAATTTTGAAAGATGTCATTTGTACTCTAAAAAGTTGAAATAATATATGATTTCCAGTCCTTTATTATTGGTAGGCAGTATCAGGCATTGTGCTTTCTGTCAATTTAACAGCTGAGAAGATTTGTCTTGAGATATATTTGATTAAATAGTTGTGGTCTTTGTTTGAAGGCTCCAACTAAGAGCCCTGTATTCACATTTACCTTTGTTGCAATCTCTCAAGTTGGCTATTGTTAGCAAGAAATTTGGCAACTTGGCGTGCAACAGTATGCTTTTATATTACTGTAGAGATCTCATAACTATCACCCATTGTTCCCTTGATAAAAATTCTACAAAATACAAACTGTACAGTATTTGTAGCTTCTGTAAAACTTCCAATATCAAATGTAATAGCACAAAATGCAAATTTTTTAAGTTAAAATCAATTGTTTTATGAAGTAGGAGAATGTAGATTGTTGAGCCTGAGGAAGTATTTTGAAGGTAATTTTGTAAATAGAGAATTTTATTGTGATGGCCACCCATTGAAAATTTAGTTGTCCAAAAAGTAATAAGGTCGTATTGGAATCCAACTTACCTCCAAATCCTGAACCTTAAAAATAACATTAAGTCTGTAGAGACTTGATATATATTTAGTTGTGAATAAAATAGTCCTTCTGATTTGATAAAAACATAATTTTATTGGGGTCCATTTTCTGAACAGATGGATATGAGATTAGTTTTCCCAAATCTAGAGGGGCTCTGCTCTGGTGAATGCCACTGAATGGTTATAACCTGAGGAAGCTTGTATTTGACAGAAAAGTCCTGCTGTGTTTGAAATATCAATTCTCTAAATAATAATCTGTTTCTCTAAAGCAGGTGTCCCTTCCATAATCTCTTTTATCTTCACCTATTCAAACTGTGATATATTTAAATTGAATAAATATGGAAAAATAGTATGGTTATGCATAATGATTGTCAATGTTATTAACATGGGCAAATATGTATAGGCGATGAGAAAAAGTGAAATGGCAAAGGAATTGACAAAGGTTTATGGCCATTAGGACTATTGAATCTCACTGTGATGGACTTTATGCTGCTCTCCTGAAAGGACTACTTAGTTATCATTTGTGTATATTCCATAGACAGCAGAAAAACCATGAAAGAACTGTTAAAAATATTTCAAACCCTGCATACATAAGGCTGTGATTTCTGAGAAAAGTTATAAACACATTAAAGTGACATGATGGAAAACACCCCAGAAACTCCTCCTGTCCACAATTCTACACGTAAGAAAAAATATCTGTTTTGCTCACATGACTAAAAATGCCTTGTTAACACTTAAACAATAGGAATTTCTGGTGCTTCTTATAGAATACACAAGTAATAAAATCATTAGGTAAAAAATAACCTAAATAATTGATCTATATAGATTCAAATGTTTTCAAATAAAAGTATCATCATGAAATTGAAACAAGAATAGACACAGGAAAAATAATAAATACAGACTCAAGTTTACACATATGTAGCTCTTAATTTATGATAATGATGACACTGCAGTACATGGGCAAAAAGGTAATCTTTTGAGTAATTGGTGCTAGGTCATTTGGAAAATCCATAAGCAAAATATAAATAAATCTTGATCTCTATCTTTATACCATGCACAAAATTTGATTCCAGTTAGATTGTAAATCTAAATGTGAAAATTAAACAATAAAGCTTTTAGAAGATATCATAGGACAATATATGTAGGAACTATGGATAGGCAAAGATTTCTTAGGACAAAGAAAGCATTAAGTATACCGGAGAATGACAAATTAGACAATATAAAACAAACTACTTTTTGTCAACAGTTAACAATAGAAGAGCAAAACAGCACAGAGCAAGCCCTGTGAGGTTTACTTCCAAAACAAATTTTGGAATCATCGACATATCATCACCACTGCTGAAAATTTTGTCCAGTAATACCACTTAACTTCAACAGTCTCCTACGAGTTTCTCTGTTCTCTTCTGGCTTGTTAATGGCTCACCACTCTACATCCAGGGTGATTTCTTAAAAATAAAAATCAGTTAATCTTACTTCCTTGTTTAAAACCATCTGCTCTTGGAAAGAAACCCTACCTCTTCAACAAGATGTAAAATGTCCTTGTACCCTGGCCCAGCCCTTATCCATCTCGTGTGGCTCCTTGACAGTCTCCTTTCTTCAGAAACACATACCCATTTTCTTTTCCTACAATAGACCATGCTTATTTCCTGCCTTAGGAAATCTTCATGAGTTGATTTTTGTTTTGTTTTGTCTGTTTTTCCACTGAATGGAATGTTTTTCCCATTATCTTCATATACTAAGAATTTCCATATAATACTGATTTAACATAAATGTTCTTAGAAAGGCCTCTAACCAATCAATTTAAAATAGAACCCCACTCAGTCTTTATTACATTAATTTTTTAGATTATTCAAAGCCATTACCAAACATTTAGTATTTTATTGTCTAGTTATATGTTTTTCATTAGCATGAAAGTTCCATAAGAATGGCAACCTGATCTTTTCTATTTGTCCTTGAAACGTCAGGGCTGGAACTCTGGCACTAATAGTAATGTCTCTCCCAGTTAGAGTTAAGATGCCCAAAGGTGAAAAGGGCTATAGATGAACCAGCTGTCCTTGGAAATATTCATCCATACTTTTAAGGGTATATGTTATGGGGTAAAATTCAAGCATGTATTTTGTAGCATTTCATCAGGTAAACATTAAGTTCACTTTTAAGTATGTGATTATATGGTTTTATGTACCAACAATGAAGGATATTTTTCATATAATGTTTTTTGTCACGTGATTGATTCTGATGGTCAGAATACAGGCTTTGTAGACATACTGACCAGTGTTCTAGCACTTATTAACTGTGTGATCTTGTGATAATTAACTTAATATATCTATATCCAAGAATCTTCATCAATAAAATGACATAATAATAGTATGTATCTTTTAGAATTTCTGGGTGTATTAAGTAAAATAATAAATATAATACAGTAAAAATGACTACTACAATGTCTGACACATAGAACTCAAGAAATGTATTGATTTTCTTATTGAACTGAACAGCAGGTTTATATGACCAAAGGAATTCTAAAAAATAGCTATATATCATCATATGGTTATATGATTCTTGTGATGTTGAATAAAATTACTTGTAGCAACATTATTTCAAAGGCATATTCCCATATTTATCTCCCAGTTTTTTTTCTTTTTTTGGGCAAGTTCTATATAATGTAGAGCTTAAGGTATGTAAGAAAAAATAAAATTTTTACTGTTATAGTAAAAATTCATGTTTTCCAACCATTTATAATGTTGAAAATACTGAGATTGTTTTTATGTAGTCTGGATATAGTTTAAAATATTTCTAATGAACACTAGCCTGTAGAAGGATAAATAATAATTTGCATGTCATTTTTTGTTTTTTTAAATTTTTTTATATCAATAGCTTTAGGGGTATGAGTGGTTTTGGTTACATGAATGAATTGTATAACAGTGAAGTCTAGAATTTTAGTGCACTTGTCATTCGAGTAGTGTACCTTGTACCCAATAGGTAGTTTTTCATTCCTTACCCCCCGACCCTCCCCACTTCTGAGTCTCCAGTGTTCATTATACCGTTCTGCATGCCTTTACATACTCATGGCTTAGCTTCCACATATAAGTGAGAACATGCAGTATTTGGTTTTTGATTCCTGAGTTATTTCATTTAGAAATGGCTTCCTGTTCCATCCAAGTTGCTGCAAAAGACATTATTTTGTTGCTTTTTAGGGCTGAATTGTATTCCATGGTTCATATGCATGTCATTCTTTTAAGAGACGTGGTCTCTCTTTTTTGACTTAGCTGGTGAGCTCACTTCAGCCTCAAACTAATGGGCTCAGCAATCCTTCTGCCTCAGCTTTCCAAGTAGCTAGGACTACAAGTGCATCTACACAAACTAGATCATTCCTTTTTTTTTCCTTTCTTCCTTATTTTCTTCCCTCCTTCCTTTTTTCTTTTCTCTTTCTTTCTTTCCCCCTCCCTCCCTTCCTTCCTTTCTTCCTTGCTTTTTTTCCTCCTTTCCTTTTTTCCTTCCTTCCTTCTTCCCTCCCTTATCTCTCCCTCCTTTCTTCCTTCTTTCTCCCTCCCTCTCTCTTTCTTTCTTTATTTATTTCTTCCCTCTCTTTCAATCTTTCTATGTTTCTTTCTTTCTTTCAACAGAGATGAGTTCTCACTGTGTTACCCAAGTTGGTCTCAAACTCCTGGCCTCAAGTGATCTTCCTGCTTGAGCCTTCCAATGTGGTAGGGTTATAGACATGAGTCACCAAGCCCAGCCCCAAGCCATTTTTTAAAAATAATAAGTTGTAGAAACTAATTTGCAGATGAGGAGAAAAATTATGTTAATAAGCCATACTCAAAGAAATTTCTATTTTTAATGGCTTCATTGTTTTCATGAGTTGTTGGGATATATTGTGGAGGAAAATGTTCTAAGCATATTCTCTGAGCACATACTACCCTCAATAAATACTTCTATAAGAAAAAGTGTTTCATTCAAAACAAGACATTAAAATTTACTCAAAAATTAATATGCATAACCTCTGGGTGGTTTTGTGCTTAGCCTTCCAAAAATTGATTATTTGGGAAAAGCAAACAATGTACATTTTTATGTTGGATCCTCGTATAACAGTCTAATCTGTCTTCATGAATGCAAAGGTGAAAAAAAAGTTTAGAAAATTAAACAGAATATCTTTTTAAATTGCTATTGTTAGTAGGACATGTGGTAAAGCATTAAAATAAATTTTAATCCACCTTGAAGATAGAAGCTTAATGCAGGTCATATATACTAATATAATTTAATGTATTTAAGTCTTTAGCTACCAACATATTCTGGCATGTTTGAATTCTACAAAGGAAAAAGTTTTGTTAAATGATGTTGAAAATTAGTTCATTTTAGTGATAATAAAATGGATAGCTTATAAAATTTAAAATATATGAGTAAAAGCAAAAATTTTCTTCATGTGCACTCAAATGCCTTAATTAAATTAAGCAAATACAAATGTAATTGAGAGATATTTTAAAATATAAATTATGTTACCAACATTAACTTTAAATATATAAAATTGCTGCTTCTATTCTTTGGAAATAGTATTATTTTTTCACTCAATATAATCCTTGTCCCTAAAAATGAATATATGAATAAGAGTTGCTTACAGTTTGTTAGTTTTTACCCCTTCAAAAACTATTAGGTTGGTACAAAAATTACTTTTGTACCAGTCTAATAAAAGGACAACACTACTCATCTGGTAGTTTAGCGTAAGTCCAAGTATAACTGATTCAACTTCAGCTACTTGTTGCTTGGAAGCCACAACAGGAGAACAGAAGTGTGGTGAAAGAAAAGCAACTTTACTCAAATGTTAGCAGTTGGAAAATGATCAGGCTCATGCCAGTAAGAGACCATTCCAAACATTAGGCTGGGAAGAGGGGCTTAAAAAGGGGAACATGAAATGAGAGGCATGTGGGAGTAGTGCTGGGTACAAAGTCTGTGTGCCTTCTTCCAGTGGTTGTCTTGATTCATGGTCCACCCAGAGCATGGGCTCATGTCATCTTAACAATGGCTAGGTTACAGACTAACTACTTTGAAGTAATCCCTTGAATTTTGCAGCTGGATCTCTGTGACTGGTTTGTTTCAAAATTTGCCCCTTCAATTTCTAAGCAAGCCCATAATTAGATAAGCAAGCAGAGGGCACAGGAGCACCTGGTGAGAAAGGAGGGCAACAAAAGGTTTTTAAGAATGCTTCATGGGTAAAAGAAAGAAAGGAAAAAGAAGTTTCAAAACAAAATTTGAATCTAAGCTATTTTGTTACACAGGGACTATCATATATATAGTTTCAATATGTAGGAAAACAAAATGACAGAATAATGAGGTCCCACAGAGATTACATAAACTCTGAATACTTATAAAAAATGTAATTCAGTATTAAGAACTAATACTCTGGTAGGGTTTGAAGACACTAACAGAAAGTGATTTCAAGGGATTTTGTTTCTCAATTTCATATATTTTTTATAGATTTGCCCAACACTAAAATGCTAGAAAACTTAAATTATAAAGTAACATGGTAATTAACAAAAGTCTGACAAAATTATACTGCTGTCTTAACTTCTGAAAAATGTTTTTAGTATATTAATACAGTCATGCATCAGTTAATGACAAGTTTACATTCTGTGAAATGCAGTTAGGCAATTTCATCATCATGCAAACATCGTAGAGTATATTTACACAGACCTCAGTACTACAGCCTACTACACATCTAGGCTATATGGCGTAGCCTATTGCTCCTAGGCTACAAACCTATATAGCATATTACTGTATTGAATACTATGGGAAATTACAACAAAATAGTATTTGTGTATTTAAAACGTATCTCAACATAGAAAAGGTGCCATTAAAATATGGCATAAATGACCAAAAAAGGGTACACCTGCATAGCTTAACATGAATGGAGCTTGCAAAAGTGACCATTGCTTTGGGTGAGTCAGTGAGTAACAAGTAACTGTGAAGGCCTAGAGTATTACTGTACAGTAGTAGATTTTATAAAAGCTCTATTCTTAGGCTGTATTACATTTGTTTAGCAAATTTTTTCTTTAACAAAAAATTAACATTAGCTTTGCTTACTGTAACTGTTTTACTTTTTAAACTATTTCATTAGCTTTAACTTTTTAGCTCTTTTATAATAATATTTACCTTAATGCATAAATACCTTGTATAGCTGCACAAAAATATTTTCTTTCTTTGTATTCTTATTCTATCTTTTTATATTTCTGATTGTTTTTACTTAAATTTTTTTGTTGTTGTTAAAAACTAAGACATGAACACGCACATAAGCCTAGACCTACACAGGGTCATAATAATCAAAATCACTGTCCTCTACCTTCACATCCTCTTTTACTGGAGGTCTTCAGGTGCAATCATATGCATGGAGCTGTCATTGCCTATGATAATAACAACTTTATCTGTAATGCCTCCCGAAGGACCTGACTGAGACTGTCTTACAGTTACTTTTTTTTTTTGTAATAAGTTGAAAAAGTTCACTCTAAAACAACAAAAGGTTTACTATGATAAATATATAAACTAGTGCCATAGTCATTTTATTATCATTTTCAAGTATTATGTATTACATATAATTGTATGTATTATATTTTTATAAAACTGGAAACAAATAGGTTTGTTATATCAGTATCATGACAAATACATTAATAATGCATTGTGTTATGACATTATGATGGCTATGATGTCATTAGGAATTAGGAGTTTTTAGCTCCATTGTAACTTTTTGAGTCTACCATCATATATGCAGTCCATCATTGACAAAACATTTTTATGTGAAGTTTGACTATATTATGAATTTTCAGATAAATCAGACTGAGAGGTGACATTCACAAGATGGCAGTATAGTAGATCCTCTGGCATAACTCCCCCTCCCACCACAAAAATAAAACTAGCAAGTATTTAGAGATAAGGATCCAACCCTGAATCCCTCAGAACTCAGGGGAGAAGCAGAAACTCCCCTGGACCCACAAAAACAAGCCATGACCAATAAGAGAAACTTACTTTGGATCATGCTTCCCTTCTCATAAGCCAGCATAGTGCCACTCACTAAGAATTTCCCTAGACCCATGGTTTCAGAGGTGAGAAGAAGAAATTGTGGATGAACATTCAACTGCTCCATCAGCATGCTCTAGTCCTGTCCCATGGAAAACACTGGAAATGCCACAAGTGCTGAACCATCTCGGGTGAATGGGAGAAAAAGTGTAAAGGTGCCGATAGCAGTGATTTTTGACTGGATCTTGGCAGCTGCTCTGGTTCCAATCCGTTGAAACAGCATACAGAGGACACTGGCACACCCCACAGTGCTGCAGTGGGCACAACCTTTTGGAAGGACCAAATCCCTGGCTTGAGTTTCCGCAAAGCCCAGGTGTTTGCATGGAGCCTTCTCCTGACCTGGAAACAATTAAAAAGTCAGTGATTAAGTTCTGATGTTTACTTAGTTTTCTTCAGGTCCTAAAAGGGTTGCAAGTCTATGTTTCATTTCCTGTGCAGCATTTGAGTTCCAGTGCTTGTAGTGAGTCTTCTCCAGGCTGGGAAACAGGGCCAAGGTAGCAAATTAGTTCCAGTGCATTGCTTTAGTTCTGGTGCTCACTGTAAGTCCTCCTCACAATGAGTAGCAAAGATGGGTCAGAAATTAAGTTTCAGTTTTAAGTAGTAAATGTCTAATACCACTGAAGAACACCTCCAAAAGCTGAGAAAGATGTCTGTCTTGTGAAATGCACAGACATCAATGTAAAGACACAAGAATTGTGACATATGACACCACCACCAAAAAAATTTACAATAAAAAACAACCAAGATCCAACAAAAGACCCAGAAGAATTAAGATTCATGAAATATCTGAAAAATAATTTAGAAAAATTATTTTAAAGAGGTACAGGGTATCAAAACAAAACCCAGATAGAAAAATTAAATAAAATTTGAAAAACAATTCAAGAATGAAATGAGAAATTTGATAAATAAATAGAGCATATTTTCAAGTAAAATATACTGTATAGAAATCTTATAAATAAAGAATAAAATAACTGAACTGAAACATTCATTAAAACACTTCAACAGCAGACTTGAACAGATGGAGGAAAGAATTAGCAAAGTCAAATATAAAACATATGAAATTATCCAATCAAAGGATAAAAAAAAAGACTGAAGGAGTTCTGCAGGGATTCAGAGGTTATGGGGCACCATCAGGCAAGCCAATATCCTCATACTAGAACAGTCCACAGGAGGCAAGAGACAAAAAGGCCTGTAAAGCATATTTGAGGAAATAATGGCTAAAAACACACCAACTCTAGAGAAAGATGACAGCATCCATATACCAGAAGATCAATAGGTTGCCAATCAAATTCAATCCAAAGGTAAATTCACCAAGGTGCATCATTATCAAATTATCAGAAGTCAATGACAAAAGCATATTGAAAGCAGCAAAAGAAAAACAACATGTAGCATTCATTGTAGCTTTTATACATCTTTTAGTGGATTTTCTAGCAGAAATCCTGCAACCAGGAGCATGTGAAATGATATATTCAAAGTGGTAAAGGAAAAATTAAAATACCAGCCAACAATAATGTTCCCAGCAAAACTTCCTTCAAACAAAGAGATAAAGAAGTTCCCACGTAAACAAAAGCTGAGGACATTCGTAAACATCAGACCTGTCTTCTGTGAAATGCTACAAGGAAGTTCCCCAATATGAAATAGCAGGATCCTATCCTGTAACAAGAAAACATTTGAAGTTATAAACCCCACTGGTAAAAGCAACTACACAAAAAGTTCAAAATACTCATAGTATAATGGTGGTGTGTAAACCTCCTACATCTTTAGTATGAAGGCTAAAAGACCAAACCACAAAGAAAGTAACAACAGTTGGTCAAGAGATAGGCAATATAAATGTAGACTGAGACTTCAAAAAGTCAAAATGTGTGGGACAATGGTGTTAAAGTGTATTATGATTTTCATTAAAGAGCCGAGCTAGCTTTGTAACTAAAATGAATAAGCCACTTTCTTCCATTTTTGTGAGAAATCAGATGAGAGTTCAATAAAATATCTCTCACAAATAATTAATTTTATTTACACAATGGCTTACCAGCACTAAAATTAAAGACTTATGTTATTTTTATTGAATTTAATTAATTATACAGTATACGATTCTCTAAATTATTAACTAAATTTTCCCTTTGGATTTGCTGTATATGTTTAATGCACATAGGAGAAATATCTACAAACATAAGTGTTTATATAGATTCTATTGAAATTTGTGCTATCTACTTAACTAAAGAAAAGTTTAACTATATGAAGGAAAACAAATTAACAGTATATGCCTCAACTTCTCCTGGGAACACAGAAATAGTTATTTCTGCCACTTTCTAAGTGCTTGCTATAACTGATAGTTGTTTCACTGCATATACATTTATTGGAAAAAATTGACTTTTCAAAGGTTATCTTCTTCAGCATAATAGAGAAAATTGACCATAAATACTGCTAAATGTTTCTGATATAAACATTGAAAAATAAGGAGAATAGCAAATAAATTACAACATTGCACTCTTGTAAAGGTTTGTCAGATTTTCATAAATTGGTAATATGGTAAAATCCTAGTGTTCCCATTTTTGTGGATCATGTAAAAATACAGCATGGTGATTATAGTTAATAATAATTTATTGTGTATTTAAAACTTGCTCAGAAAATATATCTTAAGTTTTCAACCAATAAAAAATTATGTGGTGATGGATATGCAAATTAGCTTGGTTTAGCCATTTCACAGTGTATACATGTCAAAACATCACATAATTTTTATTTTTAAGTTTAATGTAAAATAAAAATATTTAATATAAAACAAATTAGAGATGATCTGTGACATGATTTCACCTATTTACTTTCTCTAATAAATGAGTTAACCGAGACTCTTCTCTACTAATGTAGCCTGCAAATTAGAGGAATTATAGCAATAAACCCTGAATTATTTTCCGTTGAACATTCTATTATGCCATTTAGCCTACTTTCTGAAAATGTTTATTAAATTTTAAGGTACGTTTAAAATATGTACCTTAAACCTATTCTATTTCAATGAAATTGTTTTAGATTATTTAAATTTGTTCAAATCAGAAATAAATTAAATTAAATATAAAGGTAATTAACACAAAGAACAATGCCACATTTTTATCATGCCATTCTTTCTTGAAACTATAAAATCTCTTTGAAAATTATAGCAGTAAGATTAACAAAATAGACATAATACAGTTTCAAAAGATATGATTAATCTGATTATGAGTGAAAACCATTCAAAGCAGATCAAGAAAATTGATATTCTTGTCAACTCTTGGCATTGTCAATTTCATTTTCCCTCGTGACTAATATACAAAATGTTTTAAATGTGATTTAGCTTTCATTTGAATTAAACCATCAATTAAGCCATCAACTATAAAAAACAATATTTAGCTTTTATCTGTAAAGACAAATAAAGCTTAAGTAAATATATGTCTACACTTTCTTCTCAGAGAGTATGTCAAGTTTTTATAAAAGTGGTGTGGACCCATATGTAATCCTTAAATTCTATCATAAAACAAGGTTTATGGCAGAAAACTTGACACTTTGTAAAATAAAAGTGGATATTTATGTGGCTGTTACCACTTAGATAAATTAAGAATAACTTTAGCTTCAAAAATGACATATGTTGGATACATTTCACAATGCCAGTTATATACCTTCATTGCTATGTGTTTATTGTCTGGAAAACAAATGATTGACTGTCGTTGAAATAAAATTCTCATCCTGAGTAAAAAAACTATGGAGTTCATTCAATGAAAGGTTTATTAAATAATCTGTATTGGAAAGATGTATTTATGTTTACTATGTACTTCTCAGTGGAAATCCTGCTGTATAATTTCTTATGATTATTGATATAAATAAGTAACTTTTAGTAATGTAGTATAATAACTAACATAATTAGATGTGGGTGTATATGTGTATGTATTGTATATAAAATTTATTATATACAATAACTGACAATGATAGTTAAACATTTATTGAGCACTTACAGTGTATCTTATAGGTTCAGTAATTATGTAATATTTGCTTGAAAAAATATAACTTACACTCTTTATGTTATGTTATGCTATGTTAAATTGTTATAAGTAATCTTTTCAAAAATTTAGGCAACTTTTATAATATGAATAAACATTTAAAAAGTTAATTTACCTAAATTAACACAGTAATCAATATAAAATATAAATAAAACCACATTTATTAAATAAAGTTCATAATATATCTTTCCAGAAATAAAATTCTAGGCGCAAATAACTGCTTCAGTTAATTCTACCAAATAATTAAAGAATAAATAATAATACTCTATACATATTATTTTAGAAAATTGAGAAGAGAGAACAACTCCCAATTGTATTTATGTGGCTGTATAATCCTGATATTGAAATCTGACACATATCATATTTAAAAAATTAAATCAATACCCATCACAAGCATAGATGCAAATTGACTACAACTATAGGATAAATAGAATATCATAACCTAGTAGGCTTTTTAAAAACAGGAATGAATGACTGAATTAACATTCAAAAACAATTAATTATAACAAACTTGACCTTAATACCAAAAATAGAAATCTATACTATTTCAATAAGAATTTGACAAAATTTATTACCATTGCATAATGAAATTTATGAATAGAAGAGAATTTCTTCAAACTGATAAAAGCTTGCAAAAACAAAACAAAATGACAATACAGAAACTATAATTAATATGAAATGGAGATTCAACAGAGTATCAGTATTCCAAGAAGATAATTTGAAGAAATATAAAAGAAAATTTCAAAGTTTATTTGAATATGCAAAGGATCTAATATAACCAAAGTAATCGTGCAAGAGAAGTATAAAGTTAGAGAGTTCACACTACCTGGTATCATGACACACTCTAGTGCTATAGCTACCCAGCAAAAAGGTGGTACTGGAGTAAAAACAGAAAAATATATTAATGATACAGCATACAGAGTCCACAGATAGACTCACATGCTGCATCTTCAGCAATTTGCCAAGTCACTTCGATAGAGACAGGAGACAGCCAAGGGTCCCTGGCGAATCCCAGCCTCCAAGGCTAAAAAAGCCTGAAAGCTGAAAACTTGAACTGATGGTCTGGGATGAAACCCATGTTTTCCCAACTGATTATCTCTGAACAATGCCCACCTGTGCATTGGGAGGATGAGATGGAGACTTGGGGAGTTTGTACCATTTGCAGCCAGGAGGAGCCTGGCCTCTTTAGTTTCTGGGTGGTGACCTGGTATTCAGTCTGTGAGATGGGAAACCTGCTAGCAGGATTCTCTCTTGCTATGTTGAGAGTTACTTTTTCTTTTTCCTTTTTGCCCAGTAAAGTCAATTTTTCTCACCCTTCTACGTGTCCATGAGCCTAATCTTTCCTGGTTGTGTGACAAGAGCCCAGTTTTAGCTGAACTAAGGAGACAATTCCACAACAACTTCACAGGCTATGGGAAAACTTTTTAAAAAGCTATATATTGCTGGAATGACTTGAAAATGTTGTAAGAGGAAGAAATAAACTTTTAGTTGTACCTAACAAAATACACATAAATACATTAGAGAAGACTAATGGACCTAAATGTAAATCAAGTTTCTAGAATATATATATATATATATAAAACGACATTAGATACACAGATATTTTTTCAGACACTAAAAGCACAAAACCTAAAATAAAAACAGTGATTAATTGTATATATCGAACATTAAAATTCATGTGTGTAAAAAACACAATAGAGACTGAATGAAAATATTTGCAGTATTTACACATGATAACTTGTATGCAGAAAATATAAATCACTGTTTCATGTATAAAATGAAAGGATAAAAATTTAAAATGGACAAGGTTTAAATAGATACTTTACAAAAGTAGGCATATACATGACTTGTATAAACTTTAAAGTTAATTAACATCATTGGTCACTAGAGAAATGCAAATGAAACCATTAAGAAGATAGTACTTTTTAGCTACTAGAATACCTACAATTTTTAAAAATTAAAATCAGGTATTATATATATTGGCAAAGACATCAAAGCAACTAGAAGTTTTATCAATTGATGTTGGTGATGTAAAAACCGCTTTGGAGACTGGCAGTTTCTTACAACGTTAAACAGGCATTTGACCTTAACAGTAGTTCTACTAGTTTTTAACACAAGATTTTAAAATGTCATATATCCTCAAAAAATTACACAAAAATATTTATAGTAGTCCTATTTAAAAGAGTACAAGCTTGGAATCAATCTAAATGTCTTTCAAGGGGAAAATGGGGAGAGAAATAGTGGTGTGTGCATTTAATAGCATACTTTTCAGTAATTACTAAAAAGGAACAAATAAACAATCTCAAAACAGTATATTAAGGAAAAGAGGTCAAACATAAAATAATACATACATACTTACATTTTTATGGCTCCAGTTTACAGCCAAATTAATCTAAAATGAGACAAATCAGGATGATGAGAAGGGTAACCAACTGCAAAGAGACACGAGAAACTCGCCTGATGAGTTGAAAACAGATTTTATTTTGGGTGACATACAAAAGTGAATGCAATTATCAAAAGTAAATGTACTGAATACCTAAAGCTATAATTTTATTAAATATGTATTACATATATCTGTTTTTAAATATGTTTTTTAGATAAAAAGCACTCTATAAACCATTATCTCTCTTTTTGAAAAGTAACAAACTAAATATACAGAAAATAAAAACAATTAAGTGAAGTAAATTTATATGGACTATTGTATGGTTTTCCAAATGGATAGATGCTATAGATACCAAAATCAAAGAAAACAAATGTGAAAAATATCTCACCTCATTTTTTACACTGGTTTACTATGTACTATTTTTAGTTTACAATTAGACCCAAGTGACTCAGGTAGTGTAAAATAGCTCTTAAGCAATGTGCTATTTTGCTGATATTCAAATTTGAGCCAAACACACCATGAGGCTTATATGCAAAAGTCACTAAGTTCGTATAACAGTTCTTTACTGTAAATATGTCTTCATTTTTTCATTGACCATTGTACTTCTCTTAGCTAAAGCGGCATATTGAAAAATGTGATCTCTTTTGGCAAATATCTTCAAAAAGGAAGGAAACTCCTAGGTAGAAGTTGAAGAGGTGGGATTTAACAACATAATCCTCAATTTGTCAGGATGGTCTTAATATCTATCAATAGAAAGATTTATCTTTTATGTACTGTCCTATCATTGTATGTCTTTTTAAAATTACTTAACAAAGTTTTAAATTATAATTTTTCAGGATGTGTTTTTGATTAACCATTTTGAAGGCAAGACTGTCTCTTGTTTCCTTCATCATTAGTATTCTGATCACCGAATGTATTATCTGGCATATAATGAAAAAATAGAAATGTTTTCAAATAACTGATAAAATAATGAATGAAAAATAATGTTTCTTAGGAAGCAGTAGGGAAGGGAATGTCTCCCTCTTCTCCCATCTTTGTATGTCGAAGTCCTAACCTCAGTGATACTATATTTGGATATAGAGTCTTAAAAAATTAATTAAGGTTAAATAAGCTTTTAAGGATAGGGCCCTAATCCAAAAGGATTTGAATTCTTACAGGAAGAGTAAGATCTGGGAGTACACATCACAGAGGAAAGGCCACATGAGGACACCATGAGAAGGTAACCATCTGCACACCAGAAAGACAGGCCTCACTAGAACCTATCTAGCAACACTCTTACTTCAGACTTCCAGCCTCCAGATGTGTAAAAAAAAAATGTATTCAGTTTAGATCACTCAGTCTGTTGTCTGCTGTTATGACAGCTCTAGCCAACTAATATAAGGGAAAACAGGTAATTAATTTACAAACTAGATGCTAATTGTATCAGAATTTTGAGAGCAGCAAATATCTTATGGTATTTATTCCTCACACATCAGGTATACTGATTCTGCATCACTTTTCTGTAAATGTTTGTTACATGTAGAGTTCAGGCAAAATTCTACACGTTTGTTTGTTTTCTTCCGTGATTAGTACCAGACTGAGCTATGCTAATGGGAGAAAAGTGCACTATTAACAAGCGTAAATTACTGTTCTCACCATACATGCTTCAGAAGACAAAGGTATAAGACTAATAGCTTGTTACTTATAGAGAAATACAGATTTATATGTGTGCAAATAAATGGAAGTATTTCAGTATACATTTGTTTACCGTCTGCCTTTAGATAGTGATTTGCAAACACTGATGGTTAAGTACAACAGTAAGAGTTTTCTACCACTTTAGAATAGTGAATAACAATAAGACACCTCTATAGTTAGTGAAGATACAGAGGATGAAGAAGGACTTGAATCTGTTTTGCATCTGAGAGGACAAAAAGCATCCTAGTGTCTATTCTTTCTTCCTATTTGTATATGGGCATTTTATAAATAAAATATTCATGTTACTAATATCTATTTATGTGTTTTAGATGAAGATCAAGGTTTTAGACAAAAAACCAAATCATTGATTTCTTTAATAATAATTGAATTTTAAAATCTACATCTTCTATAAGAAAAAAGAGAATTGCAGGTAAACACATAAAATATTTATAATCAAATGCTAAATATTTATTTCACCTTTATTTGAAATATTTCTAGTACTCAAAAAAGTTTAATTGCTCTGCCTAATGCCTTAAAAACAATGATGTTTTTCCAAAACAAGGGTCACTTTTAACATGATTTTTGAATCACTTTCTCTAGGATTTACATCTAAAAAAACATGAAATAATTCATGATGTACAATTTAACATGAAAGAGTATTTGTTATTTGGAATTATTTATTTGAGTTGATATAAAAGGTTTATAAATCTAGATCCATTTTGTTTAAAGTTAGCATATTCACTTCAAACTCGTGTGCATATTTCTGAGGCTATTTTGAAGCTTTCAATTTTCATACCAATATAAAAATAACTTTTACATTATGATGAAGAAAAATTGTTAGATTAACTTGATGCTCTTGAATTCTATCGAAATGGAAATTTACTACTGTATTTTAACTTTGTTTTCAGGAAATAGATATACATATAAGAAGATAATTTTGGCACTTTTTACTCCTAGTAATTCTGAATATTGGTATATATTATGCATGCTTTGCTTTGGCGGAATTGAATGACATGACAAAAATAATTATATATAGTGACCTCTTGAAATATATTATTGCCATTTACCTAGGTATTTATTTTGGCAGTGTTCATTCTAACACTTGTTACTATGATATTTTTATTTTTATTTTGTTTTATTGTTTTGTTGTTGTTTGGTTCATTTATTCTCTTGTATTTTAGAGGAGATATTTTATAAGTATTAAATATAAATTATATTGACTTGGATAGTTTTCTAAATGCTCTCTCTTTTTGACAGTAAAGATAAAGCCCATCCTGTCGAAAAAAGAGATCATTTAGAAAAATAAAGAGAAACCATTTTTAATCTGTGTAAGCTGCTGAGGCAACCAGAAATAGGGAGCCAAGAACTGGAAATAGCCCTTAACAGTAAATCTAACAAAATATGCATGAACTCTACACTTACAGTAATAAACCAAGACCATTGCACTCGATTTTTCTCACAATACATCTCTGGATATAATACATGAAGAAATGATGAAATGACTCTGAAAGATGCAGAGAAGAAGGTAGACTGTCTAGGGACTCTAGGATTTGAGGAATGACCCAGTCAAGTTCTTGTTTGTTGTTTATTTTTGTTGTTTGGTTTCTTTTTGTTTTGGGGATGTTTTTGCATGTAATATATCAATGAATAAACAGAGTCAGCAAGTGACATATTAAATCACATGAATTGTAATATCTGCTATTTATAATTTATCAAAAATTTTATAAAATAATGGAAATTATTCATTGGAAAAAACTGATTTTATAGATACTTCATATAATAATCTTCCATGTGACATCAATATGACTAATTATTTGAATATGTTTTAACTCACTAACCATCAGGAAAATGCAAATAAAATCATCATATGATGCCACTCTACCATCTACAGAACAAAAGAAGATGCCAAGCATTGTTAAAGATGTGAAGCCATTTGCCCTCTCATAGATTGCTTGTAGAAGTGATACAACCTCTATAGGAAAGTATATGACAATAGCTACTAAAACTGAATGTACACATATGTCAGAGCCCTGGAACTCCATATACCTGAAGGATATATATCCAACAAAATGTGTTGATTTGTTTAATTTCCTTACAAATTCTGCATGTTAGACCTTTGGCATATGCATAGTTTACAAATATTTTCTCCCATTCTGTAAGATGCCTTTTACTCTGTTGATAATTTCTTCAGCTTTGCAGAAGCTTTTTAGTTTAATTAGGTGGTCCCACTTGTCAATTTTTTTTTTGTTACAATTTCTTTGTGGATTTACCAAAAGCTTTCAGTCAAGGCTGATGTAAGGAAGGGTAGGTCTAGGATTTATCCTAGGATATTTATAGTGTGATGTCTTACATTTGAATATTTAATTAATCTTAATTTTTTATATGCTTAAAGGTAAGGGTTCAGTTTCATTCTATTTTATATGGCTAGCCAGTTATTCCAGCATAGTTTATTGAATAGGGAGTCCTTTCCCTGTTACTCGTTTTGTCAGTCTTGCTGAAGATCAGATGGTTGTAAATGTGTGGCTTTATTTCTGAGTTTTGTAACCTGTTCCATTGGTCTATGTGTCTGTTTTTGGACCAGTACCATGCTGTTTTGGTTACTATAGCTTTATAGTAGTTTGAAGTTGGAGAACGTGATGCCTCTGGCCTTGTTTGTTTTTTAGAATTGCTTTGGCTATTCAGGCTCTGTTTTGGTTCTATATTGTATTAGGCAGCATTTTCCAAAGGGACAGAACTAGCAGGATATATGTTTATAGGAAAGAAAATTTATTAAGGAGAATTGGCTCACACAATCATCAGGCAAAGTCCCACAACAGGCTGTCTGCAAGCTGAGGAAGAAAGAAGCCAGTAGTGGTTCAGTCCGAGTCCAAAAGCCTCAAAAGCAGGAAAGCTGACAGTCTAGTCTTCAGTCTGCCGCTGAAGGCCTGAGAACCCCCAGCAAACCACTGGTGTAAGTCCAAGATTCCAAAGCCAAAAGCCCTGGAGTCAGATGTCCAAGAGTAGTAGGAATGGGCTGAAGCATCCAGTAAGGAAGAAAGACAAAAGCCAGAAGACTCAGCAAGCCAGCTCATCCCACCTTCTTCCACCTGCTTTGTTCTAGCCACACTGGCAGCTGATTGGATGATGCCCATTCACATTGAGGGTGGATCTTCCTCCTCCAATCCACTGACTCAAATGTCATTCTCCTCTGGTAACACCCTCACAGACACATCCAGAAATATTACTTTATCAACTTTCTAGGCATCCTTCAATCTTGTCAAGTTGGCACTTAATATTAACTATCATACACATGAATGTTAAAATAGTTTATTCTAAGTCTGTGAAGAATGACATTGGCAGGTTGATAGAAATAATGTTGAATCTATAAATGGCTTTGGCCAATATGACCATTTAACAATATTTATTACTACAATCCATAAGCACAGAATTTTTTTTCCATTTATTTGTGTTGTCTCAGATTTCTTTCAGCATGTTTATATTTATCTTTGTGGAGATATTTCACCTCTTTGGTTAACTATGTTCCCAGGTATTTCATATTCTTTGTGGCTATTGTAAATGGTTTTGTGTTCTTGATTTAACTCTCAGCCTGGACATTATTAATGTATAGAAATGCTATTGATATTTGTGGATTGATTTTGTATCCTGAAACCTTACTAAAATCATTTATCAGTTCTAGTAGCCATTTGGCAGAGTGTTTACGATTTTCTACAGATAGAAACCTATTGTCAGGAAAATGAGATAGTTTGACTTACTGTTTTTTTTTATTTGTATGCCTTCCATTTCTTTTACCTGAATTTTCTGGCTGAGACTTTCAGTGGAATGTTAAATAGGAGTAGTAAGAGTCAACATTCTTGTCTTGTTCTAGTCCTCAAAGGGAATGCTTCCAGCTTTTGCCCGTTTGTTATGTTGGCTGTGGGTTTGTGATAGATGGCTCATTATTATGAGATATGTTCCTTCAATGCCTGCTCTGTTGAGGGTTTTTATTATGAGGGATGGTGGATTTTATCAAGAAACATTTTCTGCACCTATTGAGATGATCATATGGTTTTTGTTTTCGATTCTGTTTATGTGGTGAATTACATTTATTGATCTGTTAAGTCCACACTTCTTGCATCCCAGGAATGAAGCTGACTTGATTATAATGTGTTATGTTTATGATGTAATTCTGGATTCAGTTAGCTAGTATTTTGTTGAGGATTTTTGTATTTAAGTTAATCAGGGGTATAGACCTGAAGTTCTCCTTTTTTGTTGTGTCTGTACCAGATTTTGGTATTAGACTGATGCTGGCTTCATAAAATGAGTTAGAGAGCAGTCTCTCCTCAATTTTTTGGAATAGTTTCAGTAGGGATGATACCAGTTTTTAGTAAATCTGGTAGAATTCAACTGTGCATCCATCTGGTCCAGAGCTTTTTTCGTTTGGTGGGTTTTTTGGTCTGGTGTGTGTGTGTGTGTGTGTGTGTGTGTGTGTGTGTGTAATCTTGTGTGTGTGTATATATATTTATGACTTTTTAGTGGATTTTATTTTTGCACTTCAGGATGCAGTGAAGACAGTGCAAGGTTTATCTTCACACCAAGGGCCCTCAGTGTCAAGATGACTCCCAGCCGGAGGAGGGCTGAGGCATCCTGAATTTTGAGAGGTCGAGGTTTAGGTCTAACAAGGTGTACATGGTGTAGTTATGATGCTAGAGGTTCTTGTAGGTAGTATTGGCTCAGCTCTTTTATATATATATATATATGTATATATATACATATATATAATGTTTATACACACACACACACACACACACACACACATACATACATATATCTTTGTTAGTTTTCTGCCTAACATATATATATTACTGATAGCATTTCAGAGCTCAACATTGGTCTATACGGGGTTTCAATCTCTTCTTGATTCAGTCTTAGAAAGTGTGTGTTTCCAGAAATGTGTATATTTCCACTTGATCTTCTAATTTGTGTGCATAGAAGTGTTCATTGATTTTTCTGAGAATCTTTTGCATTTCTGTGGGATTAGTTGTAATATCATAATTGTCATTTCTGATTGCACTTATTTGAATTTTTTAAACCTAGCTTGCAGTCTACCAACTTTGTTCATTTTTGTTAAGAATCAACTTTTGATTTCATTGATCTTTTGTAGAGATTTTTGCATCTCAGTTTTCTTTACTTCTCAAAATTTAGTCATTTATTGTCTTCTGCTACCTTTGAGGTTCCTTTATTTTTTTTCCTTAGTTCTTTTAGGTACAAATTTAGATTGTTAATTCAGATTTTTCTAACTTCATTATGACAGGGTCTGGTGATATAAACTTTCCCCTTAACACTGGCTTTAGCTGCATCCTAGAGATTTTGGTAAGTTGTGTTCTTATTTTCATTAATTTCAAAGAAATTTCTTATTTCTTTTTTTTTTATTGTACTTTAGGTTCTGGGGTACATGTGCAGATCATGCAGGATTGTTACATAGGTACATACATGGCAGAGTGGTTTGCTGCCTTCATCTCCCATCACTTATATCTGGTATGTCTCCCCTTGTTAGCCCTCCCCATCCTCCCCATCCCGCTGTCTCTCCACTAGCCCCCCTCCATGACTGCAGTATGTGATGCTCCCCTTTCTGTGTCCACGTGTTCTAATTGTTCAACACCCACCTATGAGTGATAACATGCAGTGTTTGGTTTTCTATTCATGTGTCAGTTTGCTGAGAATGATGGTTTCTAGATTCATCCATGTCCATATGAAGGACATGAACTCATCATTTTTTATGGCTGCATAGTATTCCATGGTGTATATGTGCCACATTTTCCTTATCCAGTCTATCGTTGATAGACATTTAGGTTGGTTCCAGGTCTTTGCTATTGTAAACAGTGCCGCAGTGAACATACATGTGCGTGTGTCTTTATAATTGATCAAATTTATAATTCTTTGTGTATATACCCAGTAATGGGATTGCTAGGTCAAATGGTATTTCTATTTCTAGGTCCTTGAGGAATTGCCACACTGTCTTCCACAATGGTTGTACTAATTTGCACTCCCACCAACAGTGTAAAAGTGTTCCTATTTCACCACATCCTCTCCAGCATCTGTTGTCTCCAGATTTTTTAATGATCACCATTCTAATTGGTGCGAGATGTATGCAAATATAGTTTTGATTTGCATTTCTCTAATGACCAGTGATGATGAGCATTTTTTCATATGTTTGTTGGCCTCATAGCTGTCTTCTTTTGTAAAGTGTCTGTTCATATCCTTCGCCTACTTTTGGATAGGTTTGTTTGTTTCCTTCTTGTAAATCTATTTTAGTTCTTTGTAGATTCTGGATATTAGCCCTTTGTCAGATGGGTAGATTGCAAAAATTTTTTCCCATTCTGTTGGTTGCCGGTTCACTCTAATGATTGTTTCCTTTGCTGTACAGAAGCTCTGGAGTTTAATTAGATCCCACTTGTCTATTTTGGCTTTTGTTGCCATTGCTTTTGGTGTTTTAGCCATGATGTCCTTGCCTATGCCCATGTCCTGAATGGTTTTCCCTAGGTTTTTTTCTAGTGTTTTTATGGTATTAGGTCTTATGCTTAGATCTTTAAACCATCTGGAGTTAATCTTAGTGTACTGTGTCAGGAAGGGGTCCAGTTTCTGCTTTCTGCACATTGCTAGCCAGTTTTCCCAACAGCATTTATTAAACATGGAATCCTTTCCCCATTACTTGTTTTTGTCAGGTTTTTCAAAGATCAGATGATTGTAGATGTGTGGTGTTGCTTCTTAGGCCTCTGTTCTATTCCATTTGTCTATGTCTCTGTTTTGGTACCAGTACCATGCTGTTTTGATTACTGTGGCCTTGTAGTATAATTTGAAGTCAGGGAGCATGATGCCTCCAGCTTTGTTCTTTTTGCTTAGGATTGTTTTTATTTCTATCTCAATTTTGATTTTCACCAGGGAGTCATTCAGGAACAAATTGTTTAATTTTCATGAATTTGTATAGTTTTCGGAGTGGTTCTTCATACAGATTTCTGTTTTTATTTGAAAATAGTCTGAGAATATGCTTGAATGATTTTAATTGTTTTGAATTTATTCAGACTTGTTTTGTGACCGAGCATGTGGTTGATTTTAGAATATGCTATGTGTGCAGATGAGAAGAATATGTATTCTGTGTTTGTTGGCTACACAAAGTTTTCTGTAGACTTCTGTTAGGTCCAATTGGCCAAATGCCTAGTTTATGTCCAGAATTATTTTGTTAGTTTTCTGCCTTGATTATCTGTGTAATGCTGTCAATGAGATGATAAATTCTCTCACTGTTATTGTGTGGTCCTCTTTGTCTTTTTGTAGACCAAGAAGAACTTGTTTTATGAATCTGGAAAATCCATTATTGAGTGTGTATATATTTAGAATACCAAAGTCTCCTTATTGGGTTGAACTCTTCTATTAAGTAATGTCCTTCTTAATATTTATTGGTTTAAAATCTGTTTTATCTGATATAAGAATAGTAACTCCTACTCTTTGTTGTTTTTTTATTTGCATGGTCGATTTTCCTCTATCTCTATACTTTGAGCTTGTGTGTGTCATTCCACGTGAGATGGGTCTTTTTAAGGTAACACACATGGTTGAGTCTTGTCTTTTTATCCAGCTGGCCACTCTAAGCCTTTTAAGTGGGATGTTTAGTCCATTTACATTCAGAGTTAGAATTGCTATGTGAGATTTTGTCTTCATATTGTTAGCGGGTTGTTATATAGAATTGACTGTATAGTTTCTTTATATTTCCTTTGGGAAATGTGCTTAAGTGTGCTTTTGTGTTAGCAGTTGTTTTTTTTTTCAGTTCCATATTTAGCACTCCCCTAAGTACCTCTTGTAACACTGATCTAATTGAAATGAATTTCCTCTGCATTTTCTTGTCTGAGAAAGATTTTAATTCTCCTTCACTAATGAAGTTTAGTTTGGCAGGATATGAAATTCTTGGCTAGAATTTTTCTTTAAATATGATGAAAATAGACTCCCAATCTCTTCTGGTTTGTAAAGTTTCTGCTGAGAGGTCTGCTGCTACCCTGATGGCATTCCCTCTGTACATGACTTGACCCTTCTCTCTAGCTGACTTTAATTTTATTCTTTAATTTTTTATGTGTTTGCATTGTCCTTGGTGAATCTGATGACTAGATGCATTGGAATTATCTTCTTGCATAGTATCTAGCCAGGGTTCTATTTCTTAGACTTGTATGTCAATCACTCTAGCAAGATTAGATAAATTTTTATGGACTATATCCTCAAACATATTTTCAATATTGTTTGTTCTCTCTCCTCTCTCAGGAATACCAGTGAATCCTAGATTTGAATTCTTTACATAGTCTCACATTTCTCAGAGGTTTTGTTCATATATCTTAATTCTTTATTCTCAATTTTTTTCTGATTGAGGTAATTCAAAGAACTTGTCTTCAAGCTCAGAGGTTCTTTCTATGTTTTAGTCTATTCTGCTGTTAGTAGTTCTGATTGTATCATGAAATTCTTTCAGTAAATTTTTAAATTCTAGAAGATCATTTTGGCCCTTTTTTAAAATGGCTATTTTTTAATCCAGCTTTTGGCATTTTACTGGATATCTTGAATTGGGTGTCAACTTTTTCCTGAATCTCAATAAACTTCCTTGCCATCCAGATTCTAAATTTAATGTCTGTCCCTTCAGTCTCTTCTGCCTGGTTAAGAACCATTCCTGGGGAGCTAGTTGACTCATTTGGAGATAAAAGAACACTCTGGTTTTTTGAATTGCTAGAGTTCTTGTGCTGATATTTTCTCATCTGAGAGAATTGGTGCTTTTTCAAACTGTGGCATAACTTGAGTATAGTCACTTGGCTTTGTTTCTGGATTTTTCAGTCAAGCCTTTGTGCAGGGTCTTTATTTCTGTCTGAATCCTGGCCATTGGTTGCACAGGAGAGAATATTAGCAAAGTGGCTTTTGAGTTGCCGTTTGGGCTTTTATCCATTAGATTACACTTAAGAGTAATGGGCAGTAGATAGGTTCTTAGCCACATAGCTCCTTTGTATTTCTGGTGTTTGCAACGGCTCTGCAGTGCAGTAGGGAGAGTGGTGATGCCCCTCACCATGTTCATTCTTGGGCCTTAAAGGAGCCCCTCCAATCACTGGCACTGCACTTGTGTGTCCTTTGTTAGATGTTCCAGGCTATGGAGCTACCTCAACAGAAGCCACCACAGGGAGATAAACCATACCTTTTCTGGGCCAGTCCTGTGGAAGGAGGTATTCCTTGCTTCTGCATCAGCCTATGAACTCATTAGCCCCATCCAAACCTCGCTGCACTGGGAGTGTGGGCTCCTCTCCCATTTGAATTTTTGAGTGCTGGCCACAGATGTCAACAGTGCAGCTCTGGGGTGAGCTCAAGCTTTTTGTCCCTCCCTCACCCCAAAGTTTGAGGCAGCAGGGCAGTGACCTCTGCAGTGGCAATGGCAGTGGGCCTGTCAGTTGTCTCTGGGAGTTCTGCTGCATAGAAACAGCTTCATGGCTGATACAACTGACAGCTGGAACAGGACAATTATCCTATGGGCCTAAGCCATGGGGTCCTGCCTGGTGAACAGCGGGTCTGGGAGCTCATGGGGAGAACAGTCTGTCCTCCTCTCCATAGGATGGCTGAAGCACACTATAGGAGCACAAAATCAATCAGGGACTTGTTTCCTCTTTAGCTGAGGGAAGCAATGATGAGTACCACTGTGGCAGCAATGACAGAAGAACTTTCAGTTGTTTTGGGAGCTTCATCCCAGATAAATGCAGGACTGCTACTGATTTAAGTAATCAGGTGTGGTGGGACAACTGTACTGGGGGTCCAGGCAAGGAGAGGTGTAGAGGAGGAACAAACTATCGTCCATCTACTTCTCAGCACCATAGATGTGGCCCCTATCCAGAGGCACATACAAGAGTCTGGGCTCCCTTGTGGGCAGGGCTGTTCCTGTTGGCACCAGGATATTTAGAGATCCAAAGCCTGTGGGGCTCCATGTAGGCATGAGTAGTGGCTCTGTCCATACTCCAGACAGCTCTTCATGTGGTTCCAGAGACCAGAGGGGTCATGAGGGATCTTCTGTGCCAAGGATTGCAAAGTTCCTTGGGAGAAGTGTGAGTCTCCAGGTCTCTTACTCATTCACCTTTTCCCCACAGCTGGGAGCATCCCCCAGCTCTGTGTCAGTAGCTTTGGACAGTTCTCCTGCCTCTCTCCTTTCTGCTCTCTGTGGATCACTATTCCTTCCTTGATGAATTCTAATACAGCCACTTGGGAGATCCATTTGAAAAGTTACTGCTTATTTGTCATTCTGTCTCTTCTCTATGAGAATGGGATGCACTACCTGCTTCTAATCAACCATCCTTGGCATTTCTCTTCACTGGATATATTTGAAATATTATTTAACAGGCAGAATTATAAGTCTTGTTGTTGACTTGATATGGGGAATAATAAACTCATAAATGTTTAATGTAATTTTCTTCTCTTTTATGACATTCTTTGAAATGCATATTTTATTATCAGGTCATGAGAATAAATACCAGAAGAAAAATGTATGGTTATAAGTGTCAGATCAGTGTAAGCAGGACAGGAAAGTACAATCCAGCAAGGATTTTCAAAGCTGAATTATAGTCCTTCTTCACAGAGTATTTTTGTTTGTTTGTTTGTTTACATCTGAAGAATGAGCCTGACCTAAATCACCAATGCAGAGAATAATCCAGAGAATAATTCAACTATAAAGAAAATTTGATTAAATCAAAGGATTATGTGTTTATTTCATAACAGTGGTTGAGGAAAACAGTTTAATTAAGCTGTTTATTTTCACTTTGCACTTTTCTCTTTCTTCCCTAATCATCAAAGAATTTTACTGTTGCTTCATCTCCTCTGTTCATTTGATTTTTCCCCATGCATGATAAAGCAGCTATTTATACCTTCTTAGTCCCAATTTTTTCCAGGTGACTGGATTCACAAGGAGTGCATTTGTTTTTGCTATGCCCAAGGCCCTGTTTCCTTAGGTAGAGTCTGATAAATCTTGGTTGATGCCTACCAGATATTTGATTAGATAGTATCTTCCTTTTTTATATGGATTTCTATACTTGGTCTTAACCAAAAGACTGATAAGAGATTTTTTTAATATGGCTGTCTTATTTGTGAAATGATTTTTATTAAAAATGTGTATGCAAGACAAATAGTTTCTTGTCCTGAAATACTATTGAAACTCTGCATTCCATAAGTCTAAGAAAAGTCATTTTTAAACAAAGGCAGGTCACAAAATGAGAATTCAGAAGGCATTTTTTGAACCAGTAATAATTATCACTCTGATATTCAAGTTTTGGGGGCTAAATAGAGAAGAGAAGAACACCATTCCTTACCTTAAAGACTTGATTGACAATAAATAATGTGATATAAATAATATAAAACGACACTTTACACTATATTTTACAGGTGCCTCCAAATATGTATGGTGCCCTTATGCTGTCCTTGGAAATGTTATAGTACACCAAGATATATGAAGCTACAGTAGCACATTTATTGACTAATCTACAGAATATTGAGCAGGATTAAAAAGTAGGTTACTAAACTACATTTTCACAAGAATCGTTTTATTGTACTCTGCAGGAAATATTATGGCATCTAGTTTAACTTCACACTTCTAACAGAATGGGGCTTTTTATTCAATTCCATATCCCTTTTTCTTATCAAGTAGAAGAAAGCTGACACTTTAAGTACAAGGTTGCTCAAGCAGTTACCATGCACAGAGTTTTGTGCTTAGAGTAGCACTTTTTTTTTCCTTATATATTTAGAGTAGCACTTTTCAATCAGGAATGAATATCAGAGTTACTTAGGGAGCATCTCAGGCTGCACATACCATGGACTTATCCCAAAGAATATAGTGAAAAGGTAGATAGTTTAATTATTAAGAATATGTTTTCTCAAATGGGTTCACCTAGTTTGGGTCTTGGCTTTCTCATGGATTGACTCAGTACTTATACTTATGATACCATGATTACTTAATGCAAAATGAATATGATCATGGAATCTATAGCACTAGATTAGCTGTTTTATTTCTTTCTAGCTAGAAATAAAGATGTCTTTAAATGAAATATTATTTTTAAATAAAGTTATTCTGGAGATATTGCTTACAAGAAAAATTTATATTGGCTCCTTGTATTAGTATTCTTTTGTTATTATGACAAATATCACAAAGCTAAACAACACAAATTGTCTTTGTATTTTGTAGGTCAGAGTATGACAAAGGTCTCAAGGGACTAAAATCAAGGTGTTTTCAGGGCTGTGTTTCTTTTGCGGGCCTCTAAACAAATTTTATTTCCTTGCCTTTTCAAGCTTATTAAGGTACAGTTCTTTCATCTCCAAAGCCAGTAATATTGTGTCTCTCTGTCTCCTTTTTTCATACATCTCTCTCTGACTTTCTTTCACTTTAAGACACTTTTGTGATTGCATTGGGTCCACCTAGGCTATTTTTCCCTGTTTTTAAATCTGCTGATTAGCAACCTAATTCTAACTGCACCCAGAATTCCCCTTTGCCATGTAAAACATCATATTCACCAATTCTGAATAATAGAATGTGAGCATTTTGGAAGAACCATTATTTTGCCTACTTCACTTTTTAAGAAAAGTCAGGTCTTGGCTTCTTAGGCAAACCCTCAACGTTTAGCGGGCATCGTGAATTTCTTTGGCAGATTATGCTATTGCAAAAACTGGCATTTTGTGGGAATTTGAGTGTTCACCCCAGCTATCCAAAGCAGTCCTCACTCAGAGTATGGCTAAAACTCCTGCAGAGGTTACACTATATGAAAGGCTTCCTTAAAATTGTCTTATCTTGGCTGGGTGCAGTGGCTCACACCTGTAACCCTAGCACTTTGGGAGACCCAGGCGGGTGGATCGACTGAGGTCACGAATTTGAGACCAGCCTGACCAACATGGTAAGACCTGCCTCAACTAAAAATTCAAAAATTAGCCAGGTGTGGTGGTGGGTGCCTGTAATCCCAGGTAATCAGGAGGCTGAGGTAGGAGAATGGCTTGATCTCGGGAGGCAGATGTTGCAGTGAGCCGAGATTGTCACAATGCATGCCAGCCTCAATGACAAAGCAAGATTCTAAAAAAAAAAAAAAAACTTACGTGCTTCAGAAAGGTTCTCACAATGTGCACACAGTAACTTCTGAATATATTGTTCTTAAGTATGCATATTAAATTGCATGAAATTCTCATCAAAGGTTTCTTGTATTTTGTTCATCTCGTACAATTAGAATTTAAATCATATTTCAGGATATTGGAAGAAGATAGATAGATAGATTAGATAGATAGAAAGAGAGACAGATAGATAGATAGACCTGTACGTATAGTGCTAATTTCTGATCACAAAACAAGTTCTAATATCCAGCTTAGAAAAAAACATGTATTCATCAATTTTTGTAGAATTTTAAAGAGGCAGTATATGATAATTAACATACACAGTAATCAGAACTGCATGATAAATATGACAACTAGAAGAAAATCATAAAAACTGAGATACTGACTTAATTATTAACTAAAAAGCCAATTAATTTACTCTTTGTAGAAAATGAGACTGTGAATCCCTGTTAGATATTCCTCTCCTTTCCACTTTCTACTATTATCTTGGTTAATTTTAACATAATGACTCATTCCATGGTTTAGTTTTACATGTGCTTCTTCTCTTCAACTTCAAAGATTTTCACTTTGACCTTACTTCAGTAATTGACTGTTGTAGTCATACTTAAAATGCATAGCTCACAATATATAAAAAAGTGAGCTCAAAATGAATTAAAACCTAAATGTAAGAGCAAAAACTATAAAAATCTGAGAAGAAGACAGAAGTGTTAATAACATATTTTAATTGAACATTTTTATAATTGTAGTAAATGAAAATAGAATAAATGCTCTCATAGGTGGGTGTTGAACAATGAGAACACGTGGACTCAGGGAGAGGAGCATCACACACTGGGGACAGTTGTGGGGGTAGGGGAGAGACAGCAGAGAGGTGGGGAAGGATAACATGGGGAGAAATGACAGATACAGTATGCACCTAAAGTAAAATAAATAAATTTTAAAAATAGAATAAATGCTTCTGTTCATTAAATGGTATTATAGACCATATTTTGTCCCTACAATGTTGAAACCCTAACCCCTAGTGTGACTATTTGGAGATAGGACTTTTAGCAGTTAATTAAGTTTATACAGAGGGAAAGAGTCGAGATAGCCAACTTAACACAGCCAACTTAACTCACCCACTGAGACAACAGATTATTAAGAAGATGGGCACACTCTCAACTGACCTTTGGAAATAAGACATTGAGAGAGGACAGAAGAGGACACAGACCCTGGGTTGCAAGAGAAGGAAGTTGGAAACCCTGCACAGGGTCACCAACTAGCTGGAACAGTTGCAGTTAATCAGGTTACGGGCACCCATCCTCTAAGGCTTGCCATACTCCTCTAGGAAACTTTAGGACTTATCGATTACCAGACCTAGACAGAGTAGGGCTATATCTAGCCTGTTAGACGGGGCAAGTCTGATCTGAGCAATCCTTGTCTGCTGTTCTATCTCTAGGTCTCTCCCTAGCCACATTCACTTGCAGTGAAGCCGCAGATGCCTAGGAGAGGAGCGTGCCAGTAGCCACCCCCATACCTCTTTGCCAGCAAACCCTGCTTAACAGTCTGAGAGCTTTTGCAGGCAGGCATCTGCTAGTGTGCACTTGCCCTCAGCTGGTCTCTTCTGCTTTGCTGGTGCCCACACATACTAAACCCATTGGCTGTCCTACCGCTGCAGTGCAAGCACACATGGGACCCACCATCATCCCACTGGTGGTGCACACATGCAAGGAAACCCATGCCACTCTGCCAGTGCTGCACTGAAGCACTTTTGCCAACAGCCTCCCATCATAATGTTGTTGTCGGTGGACTGAGAACACTTCATCCCCTCCAGTGCAGTATGTGTTTAACCTTGAGGGGCCAGGGAAAAAAGCTGCAGGCCTGGTCACAGCCTCTTTGGGATAGATCAGGCCTCCCAGGAATGCTGAGCTGAGCTTTGGTCCCTGAAATCACCCAGAAAAAGCCAATTTACTAAACTCAACTTATACAATATTCAAACTCTCAAGGACCATCAAAGAATGTAGGAGTGAAAAGGTCCCTTCATTGGACAGCAACTTCAAATGTTAAAGAAACATCAACCCACACATATGAGAAAGAACCAGTGCAAGAACTCTGGCAACTAAAAAAAGCCAGAGTGTCTTCTTACCTACTAACAACCACACTAGCTCCTCAGAAACGGTTCTTAACCAGACTGAAATGGTTGAAATAAAGACATAAATTTCAGAATCTGGATGGCCGTGAAAATCTTTGAGATGCAGGAGGCTAAAACCCAATCCAAGGAGTATAAGTGATCCAATAAAACTATATAAGAGCTGAAAATTTCAAGAAAGAACTAAACTGATTTCCTAGAAACTGAATAGTCTACTACAAAAATTTCTTAATATAATTGTGAATTTTGACAGCAGAATAGACCAAGCAGAAAAAGAATATCAGACCTCAAAGATGGGTTCTTCAAATCAACCTGATCAGACAAAAATTTAAAAAACATCCAAAAAGTGAAAAAACCTCCTAGAAATATCTGACTATGTAGAGAGACCAAACCTACAACTCATTGGCACCCCAGAAAGAGAGAGAAGGGGAGCAAATGACTTGGAAAACGCATCTGAAAATATAGCCACAAACATTTCCTCAACCTCGTTAGAGACGTCAATATGCAAATACAGAAAATTCAGAGAACTCCTGCAAGATACTATATAAAATGATCATCCCTATGACACATAGTCATCATATTCTCCAAGGTCAACACACACACAAAATATTAATGGCAGCTAGACAGAAATGGAAGTTTACTTATAAAGGGAATTCCATCAAGCTAATAGCCAGACTTTCTGAAGAAATCTTACAAGCCAGAAGAGTTTGGGGGCATATATTCACCATTGTTTAAGAAAAGAAATTCCAACACTAATATCATATCTAGCCAAACTAAGCTTCATTCGTGAAGAAGAAATACAATCCTTTTCAGGAAAGTAAAAGTTAAGGTAATTCATTATGCAGGTGTGGTGGTAATAAAAGATCTGCCACCAGAAAAACACACTTTAAGTACATAGCCTTCTGACACTATAAAGCAACTATACAATCATGCTTGCATAACAACCAGCTAACAACACGATGACAGTATCAAATCATCCCATATCAATATTAACCTTGAATTAACCAGGCTAAATTCTCATTTAAAAGGCACAGAGTGGCAATTTGAATAAAGAAGCAAGACTCAACTGTATACTGTCTTCAAAACACCCATTTTACATGCATTGACACACATAGGCTAAAAGTAAAGGAGTGGAGACAGATCTATCAAGCGACTGGAAAACATAAAAGAGCAGAGGTTGCTATTTTTATTTCAGACAAAAAAAGACTTTAAATCAACAGCAATTTAAAAAAAAAGAAGAAGGATATTACATAATGATAAATGGTTTACTTCAACAAGACTTAACTATCCTAGGTATATATGCATCCAACACTCAAACACCCAGATTCATAAAACAAACTCTTAGAGACCTATGAGCAGACTTATGTAATCATACAATTATAGTGGTAATCTTCAACACCACACCAACAGTTCTGACACATCATTAAGGCAGAACACTAACAAAGACATTTGGTACCTAACATTGACACTTTATCAAATGAACCTAAGAGACATCTACTAAACAAGCCTGTATTAGTCTGTTCTCACAGTACTATAAAGAAATACCTGAGAATGCGTAATTTATGATGAAAAGAGGTTTAATTGCTTCACAGTTCAGCAGGCTGTACAGGAAGCATGGCAGCATCTACTTCTGGGGAAGCTTCAGGGAGCTTTTACTCATGGCAGAAGGTAAAGCAAGAGCAGGCCTCTTACATGGCAGGAGCAGGACTGAGAGAGAGAAAGAGGTGCTACACACTTTTAAACAACCAAATATCATGGTAACTCACTCACTCACTATCACGAGAACAGCACCAAGGGAATGGTGCCAACCCATTCATAAGATACCACCCCATGATCAAATCACCATCCACCAGACCCCACTTCCCACACTGGAGATTCGACATGAGACTTAGATAGGGACACAGAGTGAAACCATATCAATGCCACACAACAAGAAAATATACATTCTTCTCATCTGCACATTGCATATATTCTAAGATTTACCACACATGCAGTCATAAAGCAATTTTCAACAAATTCAGGAAATTGAAATCGTATCAACCACAGTCCCAGAACACAGCATGGTAAAACTAGAAATCAATTCCAAGAAGATCTCTCAAAACCATACGATTACATGATAAAAAAAACCTGCTCCTGAGTCACTTTTGGGCAAATAATGAAATTCAGAAAGAAGTCAAAAAATATTTTGAAAAATGAAAATAAACATACAGCATGTAGAAACTCTATGACATAGCTAAAGCAGTGTTAAGAGGAAGTTTATAGTGCTAACTGCCTATATCAAGAAGTTAGAAACATTGGAAATTAACAACCTAACATTATATCTAGATGAACTAGAAAAGGAAGAGTAAATCAACCCAAAACCTAATAGAACAAAAGAAGTAACTAAAATCAGAGCTGAACTGAGTAAAATAGAAGAAAATCCATAGAAAAGATCACTGAAACTCTATTATGTTTTGAAATAATAAATAAGATAGACTGCTAGCCAGGCTAATAGAGAAGTTTCAAATAAACACATTAAGAAATGACATTACCACTGACCTCACAGAAATACAAAACACCTACAAGGACCATTTAAGAAACTCCATAGTCTCTTCTCAATGGGGCCTAGATCTGACTTAAAAAAAAAAATTCAGTATGATGTCAGAATATAAAATCAATGTGGACAAATCAGTAGCATTTCTAAATACCAGTAACATCTGGTATTTAGAATTTTTTAAATTGCATGTTAGGTTTTGGGGTACATGTGAAGAACATGCAAGATTGTTGCATAGGTACACACAAGGCAGTGTGATTTGCTGCCTTCCTCCCCATCACTTATATCTGGCATTTCTCCCCATGCTCTCTCTCCCCAACTCCCCACCCCACACTGTCCCTCGCCTATTTCCCCCCAACAGATCCCAGTGTGTGATGCTTCCTTCCCTGTGTCCATGTGTTCTCATTGTTCAACACCAACCTATGAGTGAAACATGCGGTGTTTGATTTTCTGTTCTTGCATCAGTTTGCTGAGAATGACAGTTTCCAGATTTATCCATGTCCCTACAAAGGACATGAACTCATTGTTTTTTATGGTTGCATAATATTCCATGGTGTATATGTGCCACATTTTCCCTGTCCAGTCTATCATCGATGGGCATTTGGGTTGGTTCCAGGTCTTTGCTATTGTAAACAGTGCTGCAGTGAACATTCTTGTGCATGTGTCCTTATAGTAGAATGATTTATAATTCTTTGGATATATACCCAGTAATGGGATTGCTGGGTCAAATGGAATTTCTATTTCTAGGTCCTTGAGGAATCACCACACTGTCTTCCACAATGGTTGAACTAATTTAGACTCCCAGCAACTGTGTAAAAGTGTTCCTATTTCTCCACATCCTCTTCAGCATCTGTTGTCTCCCAATTTTTTAATGATCGTCATTCTAACTGGCTTGAGATGGTATCTCAATGTAGTTTTGATTTGCATTTCTCTAATGACCAGTGATGATGAGCATTTTTTCATATGTTTGTTGGCCTCATGTATGTCTTCTTTTGTAAAGTGTCTGTTCATATCCTTCGCCCACTTTTGAATGGGTGGTACCAGATCCTCTTTGTATGTCTGGTAGAATTTGGCTGTGAACCCATCTGGACCTGGGCTTTTTTTGGGTGGTAGGCTTCTAATTGCTGCCTCAACTTCAGACCTTGTTATTGGTCTATTCAGGGTTTCGACTTCTTCCTGGTTTAGGCTTGGGAGGATGCAAGTGTCCAGGAATTTATCCATTTCTTCCAGGTCTACTAGTTTATGTGCATAGGATTGTTTGTAATAATCTCTGATGATGGTTTGTATTTCTGTGGAATCTCTGGTGATATTCCCTTTATTGTTTTTTATTGCATCTATTTGATTATTCTCTCTCTTTTTTTTTATTAATCTGGCTAATGGTCTGTCTATTTTGTTGATCTTTTCGAAAAACCAGCTCCTGGATTTATCAATTTTTTGAAGGGTTTTTTGTGTCTCCATCTCCTTCAGTTCTGCTCTGATCTTAGTTATTTCTTGTCTTCTGCTAGGTTTCGAGTTTTTTTGATCTTGCTCCTCAGCTCTTTCAATTTTGTTGATAGGGTATCGACTTTAGATCTTTCCTTGCTTCTCATGTGGGCATTTATTGCTATATATTTTCCTCTAGACACTGCTTTAATTGTGTCCCAGAGATTCTGGTACGTTGTGTCTTCGTTCTCGTTGCTTTCAAAGAACATCTTCATTTCTGCCTTCATTTCATCGTTTATCCAGTCAACATTCAAGAGCCAGTTGTTCAGTTTCCATGAAGCTGTGCAGTTCTGAGTTAGTTTCTGAATTCTGAGTTCTAACTTGATTGCACTGTGGTCTGAGACTGTTTATGATTTCCGTTCTTTTGCATTTGCTGAGGAGCGATTTACTTCCAATTATGTGGTCAGTTTTAGAGTAGGCGTGATGTGGTGCTGAGAAGAATGTATATTCTGTGGATTTGGGGTGGAGAGTTCTGTAAATGTCTATTAAGTTTGCTTGGTGCAAGTCTGAGTTCAAGTCCTGGATATCCTTGTTAATTTTCTGTCTTGTTGATCTGTCTAATATTGACAATGGGGTGTTAAAGTCTCCCACTATTATTGTGTGGGA